>JADNYV010000160.1:0-85450 GCA_015501055.1 Mucidula mucida
CAGTCGCTAACAAGCGGGCGTGTGAGGAGCGGTTTCGGGTGCTTCGTTGGACATGATGGATCGGGTGATGGGATTGGAGAGTGAAAGGGTGAAGATGGTGATATGGGTGATGCGGATTTGGATGAACAGGTGAGGGAATAGAGGTTTGGGATGAATAGGGAGGGATCGCCTAGATCTGAAATAGAATCCAGGACTTGGTAGGGTGGGGATGGTGGTGTGTATCGTAATGTAAGTAAAGTAGGTAGGTATCGTAACTGGTCTACGCTATTTTACCGACTACTGATACGTATCTACGGAGCCCAGAGCTCGTCACAAGTTCGCAATTGCCCAGCGACGTCCCTCTGGTTGTGGAGGTAAGCCGAAGTTTTCCTGGAAGGGGGTTTGACCCGTAACAGCGCCCATGAAGTGCAACTGCAAAAGTTGTTCTCGTGAGAGCGGCTACTTCCAGACCGAGGCAGTTATTCTAACTGTTAGCCGGCGCTACTGGGACCAATACACACGTATGCGGACGTGCGCTGGAATTAGGATCCGTCGATCTGTAAACAGGAAAGGGAATAGGGGAATGTGCGATGATCCAACAGCGAGTTGATCGACGATCAGGGATGGTGTGGTAGGTGGTAGAAGTAGTTCCGATTTCTGTTAGCGACTGACTAAGCACGAGACTCAACCAGGTACCACAGCAAGAATGAAGAGAAAGCGTTTGCGTTCGTAAGACTAGCTAGGCAGGTGTTAACGAGATTCGGAACTAAAGTACAATTGATACTACACTACTGCTTATATACTAGTAATCTGTGTTTGAGACTCTTGTCCATACGCGTTTCTATAGGGATGCTCCCCTTGACCCAGTGTTGTATGCTACTAGTCCGTGAACCATTAAATACGAGTGGTATCTGCATGTAAGTAATAACTGAAACAACCCTGTGTGCTACGAGTGTCGGCGGTGTGTATACAATAGGGAGTCCAATGAGGTATCGGATGTATGATGTCATCCATGTGTTGGGTGTGTGTTCGACATGAGTACGCTTCGGGTAATGAAAAGGAGTATGATCACGGTGACGAAAACAGATGATGAAACAGTCCGTTGGTTATAAGACAAGGCCCCCGATAAATATGATAAAGTGAAAGTGTGAAAATATGGTCATTCAACACAATGTGGCTGCTGCCGTTCGCAAGGTTGCTGTTTGCAAAAAGAGTGTCTCAAAAAGCTCAAGAAGGGCCGGAATGCGGTAAAGACAATGATGGCTCTGAGGGAGATGACGAGGCAGATTGCTGGCCGTTGCAACCGCCTAAGCGCCAGCAGCTTGAAGCGACGAAGCAGATGCTTAAGCAAAACATCTGAAGTGTTTAAAGAATTAACATACCTTTCTTGGCCTCGGAAAAGCAGCAGTCCAGCCCAGTTCATGCGCCACCATATCCGCAAATCTCCCCTTCCGCTGACTGACGATCCCGAAGTCATTTCCTCTTCCTCATGATGCAAGCTAACGCCAACGAGGTAATTTCCTGAGCGTTGCTTGCTATCTGGAAAGCTGCTCAATACGCGGCAAACAATATTGACCAAGTTATCATGAATCTGTTCACCGAAAGCATGTCTCTATTCGTATGTACATGTTTTGATGATCTATGTCTCTTGCTGATTCAACATCCCCAGCACGATGGATGGAAGGACAACTCACATAACAGTGTAACGGGGGTTCATATTGCTCGTCGCGGAAAGGTATGTGTTGCATCCTTTTCTCGGTTGCTACTGACAGTAAATCAACAGTTGTATCTGGTAAAATTGGTCAAGACGAATAAGCAGAAGAAAGATGGCGAGTCGTACTGCGAGTTTCTTTCTGGCCTCATCAATGAGACAGAGGCAGTAACGGGCCTGCATCGTTGTGCTGTTTTGCTGCGACAACAATGGTGGGAGTCATAAAGGAAGGATCTGATGCCACATAAGCGCCCGTGGCTTCTAGTAGCTCCGTGCTGTGCTCATCAGGTAAGTGTTCACGGAATGTATTAATCGGTTACGACTTACACCCATTTGTAGTTCCAATTGACTCTTGGCGACTACTTCAAAGAGAATTTAATCGCCGCCAAGTATGCAGAGCAGGCAACTGGCCTGAATTGGATGGCTCTTGAACCATCAGAGGTTCGCGCCATCTTTGATGATGTTCAGTTAAGCAAGACGAACACCGTTCTTGCCGTTATTGTTGCTAATCTAACTCGCTGGACTACTCATTTTCCTTGCGTTCGACCGTCTCATGACGTTAAAGCCATCACTTCGTCAAGCTGCTATCCTTCAACGAGACGAGATCATCGCTGCACAAGTCGAAGCCAAGAAAGGACGCAAGGAGCACGATAGACTCAAGACTGCCGCGAAGAAACATATCAATCTCATCGAAATGCGGACTTCTGAAAGGACTGAGGATGTCCTGTCGCAACATCGAGCCCATCTGCTACGGAACCAATATAAACCAGACAGATCACACTCGTCTTGACGAGGTTTTGCTCACGTTCACGGGTATCTTTCGTTATTTTGATGCTCATGCCGTACGCTTCCGTTGCTCAAGGCATGACAAGTGGTATCGAGAAGCGCTGGAAGGCATTAGACCAGCCATCTTCATCTTCGCTCTGATCTCAACCCGTATGAGGGTGTCTCGCGTTTTGGGAAGAACGCGGCTCAATGCCTTTGCATTGAACTCGGCATTCTTGGAGGTCTGTTTCCTATTCATTGTTACTATGCAAACATTAACGACATTTACAGCTTTATAAGTGTTAACTCTTGTCCAAGATCCATCAATACCTGCTGACGAAGTTGGCTGAGCTACGTGCCACAAAGGGAGAAGCAGTGTCTATTGCCTTTATGGCATATCTTGCTGGTCGCGGCTCGTTTAGGGATTGGAAAGAGCACGAGGCGACGTTTTCCGAAACCAATGTACATGTTCGGCGTTTGTTTACATGCACTACTACTTATTCTATTGAAATCTATTCTAGGGAAAGGATCCTATCTTAGTCTGGGAGCAGTTTTCTCGACAATTGAGAGTGTATATGAGCTGGCGAGTTCGCAATCATGCTGTTGGATCTCGTCGTCAATCAGGCTGGCATGGAGCGAACATTTTCCGACGCAAAAGTGAAGAAGACAGACCGTCGCAATCGTTATGGCGCTTCATAAGCTGGAGAAACTGTCCAAGGTACGTGGCTAGAATACAAGTTCTTCTCTATATTGATTCTTTATCGTTTTGCGCCGATCTAGGTCGGTGGCTGGCATCCGCAATGAGCATGTCAGAACCGGGCTTGTGGCGGCACGTCAGAGCGCAAGAATCACAATTCCGAGCAAGTAGCATCACTCTTGAGTGCCTCAAATATCTGATAGTCTCGATGACTCTAACGGGTCCGACACTGACGGCGACAATCCTCAACCGCACCATGTTCTCATTAAATCCAAGAAAGACTGGCGGAAGGAGATGAAGAAATGAGTGGAGGAGGAACAAGCTGCCAGCGATGAGGACATCAATATGTCTTCTGATGAGGAAGGAGTCCCAGGAACTTCCGCGGCAGCCTCTAGAGGGCCATCAAAATCCCGTAAATTCCTGCCGGCCATGCTACGGAAGCTGCTTGGTGGTAATGGTGCGGCTCGTCCGGTTGATACAACAGGTACTCGCACACGTCAACGTGCGGTGTTAGATGAAGAGTCGCAATTGATGGAGCTATTGCAGGCCGAGTATGCAGAAGAGGCTCCCGACGACGGCGCGCTTGAAGGATTGGGCGATAAGTACATGATGTAATCTGTATTATGCGACCACTTTAAGGTCTCTAATTAAGGCTTTGTTTAAGCCCTCTAAATATCTTGAGGCCTTAACAAAAATCTAGGGCTCAAATGAGGCCTCTATGACAACACTGACCCATTGCGCTTGCCTCCGGTTCAACTTCTGCAGCTTTCTGAAGTACTGAAGGTTTTGATAATTGGTGAAAACCTCCACTGTCTCCTTAGCGCCTAGGAGATATTGCCGTCAGTTGTTGATCAAGTCCATAATAGCCATCATCTCTTTGTTGTAGATCTCATAATTGCGCTCCACTTTGTTCAGCACGCAAGACCAAAAGGCTACTGATCTCCATTTTCCGTCAACAAACTGGGAAAGAACCACCCCGTTTGCATAGTTCAAGGAGTCCGCCTCGGCTCAAAACTTGCCGTTGTCGCGTGGTACGATCAGAACGGGTTCTTCCGTTATCCTCCGTTTTAACTCCTCAAACACCTTGTGCTGCTTCATGCCCCAAACCCACTCGCCCTTCCCAGTTAGCAATGTCAATGGCTTCGCTATTCCCGCAAATCCCCGGATAAAATGTTGGTAGAAGTTGCAGAAGCTTAGGAATGACTGTACTTCCTTCTTCTTTGTCGGCTCCTTCCATTCCTTCACTACGGCCACTTTTGCCGGATTCATCTTCACTTCTCCTCCTCCAATAATAACTCCTAAGTAGTCTACAGTATGTGCCTCAAAACTACATTTCTCGGGTTTTAAATACAACTTATTTACTCATAATATTTCTAATACTCGTCATACGATATGCCTATGTTCTTCCAACGTGTTTGTAAAGATAAGTATGTCATCCAACGTGTTCGTAAAGATAAGTATGTCATCCAAGTAAACTATAATATGTCCTTCATTGATCAGCTCCTTCAGAATGTGATTCATGAACAATTGGAACATTGCCGGCGAGTTTGTAAGTCCAAAGAACATGACTGAGGGCTCAAACAGGCCTCGGTTTGTTCTAAACACCGCTTTCCACTCATCACCTTCTTTGATCCGGATGTTATTGTAACCCCATCGGACATCCATCTTTGTGAAACACTTCGCTCCCTTCAGCTTGTCGATAAGTTCTTGGATCAACGGTAAGGGGTATTGGTTTTTGATCGTCATGTTATTTAATTTCCGATAATCCTGCACGGGCCGAGGACTTCCGTCCTTCTTCTTGACAAAGAAGAATGATGATGCCATGGGTGAGATTGATGGCCATATGCGTCCCGTGCATATGTTTTCCTCCAAGAACTCGTCTAATGCCTTCTGCTTGGATGGACTAAGGGGATAGACCTTGCAGTCAACCGGTTTGGAACCAGGCGTGAGTTCTATTGCGTGATCCCAGGGTCTTTGCTCCGGTAGCTTGTCAAAGTCCGCCTTGCTAAATACATCAGAGAATTCCTCAATGTAAGGTGCAGCAGCGGATGAAGGCTGTTGTGATCTCAGCTTTTCACCGCTTTTGCGATAGTTGTCCCAGTCCATCCAAAACAACCGCTCTCCCTCCTCCAGCTTCTCTTCTACATCTTCTCCTTCATCTTCTGGTGAGTCATACTTGGGTAAGTAGCCGCAACGGTCTGGGCATCGATCAAAAGTCAACGTAGATTCTGTCCAGTTGATTGTGGGGTTGTGATATCGTAGCCAATCTAACCCCAAAAAGATACTTGTTTTGCCGAGATTGGTGATGGCCAACTCAATCTTTTTGGCGTGATCTCCGATCTTCATCCGGACCTCCACAAAACCTTTGATTGCTCCTCCCTTGTTTAGGGTTCCATCCGCATTGTAGACAGGGAGCTTGACCGGCAACTCCTTGATTGGGAGTCCATTCTTCTCAACAAATTCTTTATTAACGCAAGAACCTGTTGCTCCACTGTCAAGAAGGGCACTTGTTTCCCATTCAGAGCCTGTGTGTACGCTCTCTATGGTTACTTGGAGTTTCATGTCCTGCCCCTTTGTTCCCCGGATGTACTTCCTCAACTTTTTCAACTCCGTCACAACTTCCACCGCAGCTTCCTTCGTCAACGCTCTGATCGCCATCACCTTCTCTTCTGTCGCTTCTCTCTCTCTCCGCTCTGGCATCCATGCTCTCAAAATTCCGACTGCTCTCAACACTTCGTCCTCTCTTAGCCGTTGTGCAATCCACTCGGGCATGTTTGGTTCATATCTTTCTTTTGCAGGTTTTGGTGGTAAAATTGTCAATGATATTTTAGATGCCTTAGTACCAGTACTATAAATAGATTCTGCATCTAACGATTCTTCCCTTGACAACTGCTCCGGCAGGACTGCATCTACTGCGGGAGCTTTGCAAAACCCAACTCTTCGGCCAGCTTCTTCTTCTCCTTGTCATTCATTTCAGTCCATAGACCCCAAATTGTCTGGGGTCGACCCTTCTTAGGACAGAACCTGCTGACGTGGCCGTGTTCGCCACAGCTGAAGCAAAGTCCCCTTCGACGTGCGTTGTTGATATCCATCGGCCTGCCGGCTCCTCCATAGGTAACACCGGTGGCATCTTGTCGTGTGATCGGCGTCGGGGGTGGATTCATAGGATTGGCTCTTGATGTAGCCGCCGGCGGAGCTTGGGGCCGGGACTGTATGCTGGACCTCTTGCTCGCCGTCCTCCTTCTCCACAGCTGATCAATCTGAATGATTTGTGCCTTCCAATCCTTGTATTTCTCCGGCAACCTGTCTTGGCTGCCATAGAGCTGATCAATGATCTTCTCGTTAATGTTGGTCTCGAGAAGTCGCACAACATATGTGTCGTCCTTCAAATATTGGTGGTGGGCATCCGAGGGGTCCGAGATAGTCAGGCGATCAGCCGGTTACTTTTTAGTAACCGGAGAATTAATGCTCTCTCCTTACTTCCATGTCGTTTTGCTTGTCGTACATGAATTGATGACTTTAAATGCTCGGAAATGCGAGATATTATGCTTGGTACAGTGTAAGAGTCCTAAGGTGGGTAATTACTGTGTAAGCCATCAATTGACCTCTAATCCTCATCCATCTCATCCATCTCCTCATCCTCGTCTTCATGCCAGGCCTCTACAGTCATTTCCACCATCTGGACAGCTTCAGCAGCGTCAGGCTGCACTCTCAGTGGCGCCACGCCGTCCCTACGGAACTGGAGATGTAATAGGAACGCTGCCCGGAGTGCATCCTTCTTCGGGGCTACCTTGAGAATGTCCTTCTTTTTGGGGATCAGGATCCGTGCTCCCCATATGGAACGAAGCTTGTCTAGCTGGAGGTCAAGTTTCTTTCCCGTCAACTTGAGCCTCTCAATGTCGTTGATATTCTCAATCAACGGCGTCACATCCAGTAACTCCTGCTTCTTCTCTGCAGCCTCTTTCCGGCTTGCTATCTTCTGTCTCTTCATTTCCACCATCCTGAGCTCGAATTCTGCCTGCTCCTTCCGCCTCGCCTTCTCAAAACCGGCTGCATCAAGTTTCCAAGCAGTGCACATTGCCCAGATGTGATCCGCAGGGCTGAAGAATGTGTCAATGAACTGCTGGGTATGATTGCGCGAAAACATTGCGAGGGCATTGTGCCTTTGCATAGATGAAGATGGGCTATTCTGTGCAAACACGCACCAGGAGCCCAATGCGCCCTCGCTTCGGTCATTCGTTGCGTTCATAAACACCCGCGCTTTCTCGTCATCGGACATTCCATTAATCAAGCCACCAGGTGCGTACTCTGATGAGAATCGGAGCCACGTAACATTTGCGCCAGTGAGAAAGCTGACGAACATCTCCTTCAGGTGTATTAGCTTCCCTTCTGCCAGTGCCACCATCTCTCGGATTGCATCAACAATGCCAGGCTCCTCAAACGGTTTCCCGTCAAATGTTGCCGTGAGGTGGCAGTCATCCTTGAAATCAAGGATCAAGTTTGGATTATTGATGAGCTTCTGGCAGTGCTCGCGGAGACTTGCATGCATTGGTCCTAGGTTCAACAAGTTTAGCGCGGCTTCCTCCGGTTTTCGAACCATATGCATGTACGGATGGGTGACGAGCTGTTGATAGAGGGCGAGAACGGCCAGTTCTGTAAGTGTTGGGTCGTCATGAAGCACATTATAAATGTTTAACTTGATGTTTGTCCAGGAAACCGAGACCTTCTTCGTCTTGATATGCAGTAGGAACTCTCGATACTCCTTCAGATGAAGGAGGAGCTTGCCGGCCGCCTCTCCGTGACTGCCAAATCGCGTGTTGTTCGTTTGTGGAAACCGCCGAACGAGTTTCTCTACCTTCTGACTGAGGAAGATAATGTGGGTCTCTCCTTGACCCTTCTTATCGCAACGGTTATTGAAGATGGCCCCAGCTAGCGATGCCGTTTTCGCGCCACCAAATGTGGATGCTTCGAGCGCCGCTATCTCGGCCTCTGTAGGTGTGCTTGAACCGGTCTCTGGTGCGACGACATTGCGCACCTTTGCCGCATTGGCCTTGTTCGCGAGGATGATGGGCCCCTGGAGCCCGAGCGCCTTCCATGCCGCCATCATCACCGCATTTCCCCCTTTGAAACTGTTCTGGTCCTTGTGCATGCAGCACCCAGACCAAACAAACAAGGTAAGCAGACGTTGCTCTTCCGCAGACAGAGTTTTGAACTCTTCCTCGCCTAGACTCTTCATCATTGCGTCCACCGTTGCAATATCCCAAACGGCACATTCCTCCGGAGTGAGGGCCATGTATCCCTCCCAGCCTCCGGCGTCTTCTATCTTCTTCCAGTTCCATTCTCTGAGAAGTTCCTCAAATGCTTCCAAGCCCATCTCTTTTTTTCTTGCTTTGCCAAGTCCCTTCATCGTCTCCTCGCGTTTTAATTCCTCCATTGCCTCGGCCGTTGCCTTTTCCCCGTTCGCATGATTGCTACACATCCCGCGAAGCTTGCAACAGATTGCGCGTAAGTCAAACTGGTATCCAGCCGTTCTCTTAGCTAACGGGGAGTCAATGTAGATGCTGAGAATGTCCTGCATCGTTTTGACCCACGACTCCTTCGATTTCAATGTCATATGATCCACTGTCGACCGGATACCCATGAAGCGTGTCTGGGGTTTAAGCGACAGGCAAACGGTCCCATCAGGAAGTACCTCCAACACGCAATAGGTTGCGTGATGTGCTTGGTAGTTTTGATTGCGACGAGAAGTGCTGTCGCCACTTAACATGAGATCTAACACTGTGTAAGTTTGATTTATTATAGTAATAGCTCTCAAACTGACCTTCGGTAGCATTCATTTCATGCCCGAGTTGTACGTTGGCCATGACAAGGCCTTCAAGTATGATCTGTCAAACTGTACGACGGCTCATAACCTTGTTAATGGTAACCCCAAATATTGCCGCGATGTCCTTAATGAGCGGGCCCACCTTGCCCTCGGCACATCCGCAGGAGACGAGTGTTTGTGCAAGCGTCCGAATCTGTGGCTTGAAGGCATGTTTATTCTTCATCTTTGCTAGAAGCTTTGCCTTTTGAGCTTTCTTCAGAACACGCTCTCGAAGACGACGTCCACGGGCCATGGTGCGCTTTAGGTTGTGCAGAGTCTTTCGTAGAAGGATGAGATCAGACTTCTGCTTAAAGGACAGGTTCTGCAATTGGGAGGAGTCTTCATTTGCCTTTGCTAGTCGTGCATTTGCGTTGTTAAGCAGTTTTTCGAGTTTTGCCAGATTTTGTCGCTTGTCGGCCAAAGCTTCCGCAACCGCACACTGTACCCTGAGGTATAAGTTGGCTATCTTTAGATCCTTCTCCTTCAGCCTGCGCTGCAAGGCTGCTTTTGCCTTCTTGTGCCGCTTTTCGCAATCACGTGCATTCTTTGCTTCGCGTTGCAGATCAGTGACCTTCTTTTGTAGGCGGACAGCTTTCTCTGCCATGGCAGCAGCATGTTTCTCTGCCTTTTTGCGCCGCTCCTGCTCCTGAAGAAGGGCAGTATCGGCAGGCGAGAGGTTCTCCATATTAGCTTTGGTGCCGCGAGGATTGGTTGGAAGGTTTTTTCCGCGAATTTGATTGGCTTTCGAGCCACCTTTCTTGTAACGTCCCATACTATCACCATATTTAGTGTTGTGAGCTTTGCTTGAGTGTAATTTAACCTTATACAGCAAGAACTGGTACGTGAATGACCGTGGCGCAACGTGTCACGGTGACGTGACTCACACTTTGGCGGGTGATCTGGTGTCGTTTCAATAGTAAAGCACACTTTTCAACTCAGGCTTCAAGTCATAGGGAGATCTCTTCAGATGGTCATGTCGAGTGATATGATACAAAAATTCAGATGATATTTTCGGTGGATTAGTCCTCTGAGGTACAGGTCTACAGATACACTCATACTTATTCACGATAAATTAATATCCATTTGTATCAATGTACTCGAATATGATACAAACCTATGTCTAATCATTGTCCGGAGGCTCAGAAGTTGATGTGTGAAGTGCTATTAAAACAGATCATTCATGATTCTGCCCATAGGCTGGTGGACGCTGCTACCAAACAAGTACAAATTACCATTGCGGACCCCTCAAATGCCCACCACCACAAATATTCTGTCTGAGTGAGCAGAACCTCGAACTTCTGGAAGAAATCTTGAGCGGTGTCTTGCCCCTGGCGCAACCGCTCGATCTGGTCTCGCGCGTCTCGCGCGAGGTTGGAATCCACAAATCGCTCCTTCAAATGTTCCTTGAACTCCGTCCAAGAGACGGTCCATTCCTCTTCTTCCTCGTGAAGTTCTGGTCCGAGTAGTTCTGGACCCATGCATCGACATGATCTCCTCGATGTAGGAGAGAACAACATCAATCCTTTCGGAGTCGATGTGAGGTTGTTCTTCTTGTCACGATGTATGTGAACATCGATCGCCACCAGCTCTTGTACTTGGACTTGTCCCCGTCATAGTCGTAAGGCTTGTTGACAAGGGATCGGCCTTTGGTTTCGACCTCGGCATGATGAGCGGGTGTGTGAGGACGGTTTCGGGTGCTTCGTTGGACATGATGAATCGAGGTGATAGGATCGGAGAGTGAAAGGGTGAAAGTGGGATATGGGTGATGCGGATTTGGATGAAACGGGTGAGGGAATAGAGGTTTGGATGAATAGGAGGAATCGCCTAGATCTGAGATAGAATCCAGGACTTGGTAGGTTGGGAATGATGGTGTGTATCGTAATGTAAGTAAAGTAGGTAGGTATCGTAACTGTCTACCTATTTTACCGACTACTGACTACATATCTACGGAGCCCAAGAGCTCGTCACAAGTTCGCAATTGCCCAGCCGACGTCCCTCTGGTGTGAGGTAAGCCGAAGTTTTCCTGGGAACGGGGGTTGACCCGTAACAGCGCCCACTGAAGTGCAACTGCCAAAAGTTCGTTCTCGTGAGAGCGGCTACTTCCAGCACCCAGGCAGTTATCTCTAACTGTTAGCCGGCGCTACTGGGACCAATACACAGTATGCGGACGTGCGCTGGAATTAGGAATCCGTCGATCTGTAAACAGGGAAAGGGAAAGGGGAATGTGCGATGATCAAACAGCGAAGTGCTGATCGACGATCAGGGATGTGTGGTAGGTGGTAGAAAGTAGTTCTGATCTTCTGTTAGCGACTGACTAAGCCACGAGACTCAACCAGGTACCACAGCAAGAACTAAGGGAAAAAGTGTTCGCGTTCGTAAGACTAGGCTAGGCCAGGTGTATAAACGAGATCGGAACTAAAGTACAATGATACTACACTACTGCTTATATACTAGTAAGTCTGTGTTTGGACTCCTTGTCCATACGTGTTTCCACTAGGGATGCTCCACGCCCTTGACCCAGTGTTGTATGCTACTAGTCCGTGAAACCATTAAATACGAGTGGTAACTGCATGTAAGTAATAATACTGAAACGACCATGTGTGCTACGAGTGTCGGTGGTGTGTATACAATAGGGAGTCCATGAGGTATCGGCATGTATGATGTCATCCATGTGTTGGGGTGTGTCCGACATGAGTACGGCTTCGGTAATGAAAAGGGGTATGATCGGTGACGAAACAGATGATGAAACGTCCGTTGGTTGATAAGACAAGGCCCCCGATAAGATATGATAAGATGTGAAATGTGAAAATATGGCGATTCATAACATCACCCCTCTTAAGGCGCAAGTTCCATTCTGCGCCAGATCGCTCCATGAGGGCTGCAGAGGGTAGCGTGACGTCGAGGGTTCGGTATCGGGGTGGCATGGGTCGGAATAGATGTGATGGAAATTGCGACATGGGACTTCAATGCGAGCAAGCGCGGTGGCTTCGGCTTGTTCGGATATTGTTGGTGGAAATCACTGATGGCTTCGTCGGCATTTTTGAGATTGCATGCCGGTTCCCATGTCTGCTCGTGTGTGCCATAACCCTTCCAGTGAACCTTGTATTGGAAACCCCCGCGGTACTTCCGGGAATTCACCACTTTCTCAACCTCCCATTCCGGTTCGGCTCCTTCCAGCACAGGTGGTGGACGCGTGTCTCGGGGTTGCGTCGGAAATTGGGCTCGTGGTAAGGCGTCAGCAGGGCCTCATTGAACACGGGATGGATGCTTTTCCACGTGTGAGGAATCTGGAGCTTGTAAGAGCTCGTCCCGACTTTCTTGATCACTTTGAACGGCCCGAAGCGTTTGTCATCGAGCTTCTTCATTGGTCGGTCCGTGCTGAGATTTGTCCCTTCCAGCCATACTTTGTCACCCTCCTTGTACTCTACTGCGTCTGTCCGCTTCCTGTCATAAAACCGTTTCATGTCCTCTTTTGCCATCTTCAATGCCGACCCTACTTCGTCCCATGTTTTCCTCATGCCGTCGGCAAACTCCTGCGCAGTCTCGTTTCTCGATGCCGTTTTTGGAGCGGTGCCTTTGTAGGGGTGTCTGCCCATGTCTGCGAAGAACGGAGTAACCTTGGTTGCTGAGTGTACCGATCGTTGTAAACGAATTCAGCAGAGGGTAGCCATTCATGCCAGTCGTTCTGATGGTAGTTGACGAATAACCGTAAGAAATGTTCTATCTCTTGGTTCAACCGTTCCGTCTGCCCATTTGCCTGTGGATGATACGCCGTTGTAAGTTTCCTTAATGCCCAACAGCCGGTACAACTCCTTCATGAAACGCAAGTGGTATTGCGGACCTCGATCATGTATCATCTGTCGTGGCATCCATGTATGGGAAAATTCAATCGCGGTAAATCGGGCCATGCCTTCTGACGTCAGGGTGGTGTGTGTTGGTATAATGTGTAACCGCTTTGTAAAATGGTCCACAAACGTGCTGATTGCATTGTATCCTCCCAACTCCGGCAACTTCTGATCATGTCCATCCCAACTTCTCCCATGGTCGCTTGGTACATCATAGGATGGAGGGGTGCAGCCGGCTTTGTGCGATGTGACTTTGTAACTGGCATTTTTGACACCCTTCCACGTATTCGCGGACGTCTCGGCTGATTCCTGGCCACCAATAGGTGCGTGTGATCACTCGAGGGTCTTGTATCGTCCGGGATGCCCTGCAAGCTGTGCATCATGGTGCATTCCAATAACTCTTCCCCGCAATTCCTTGTCCTTCGGTATGTAAATACGATCCTTCCACATAATAAGTCCATTTTCCTTCTCTTCCCATCCTTTTTCTTTGTTTTCTAATGCTTTTTGTACTATCTGTCCTTGTTTCCTTTTCTTTGTTTGATTTTGTTAAGTAATTCGTCCTCCGGTGTAGCTACTGTATGTAAAGAAAATTGAATTTGTGATATAAAAAACTCCGGTTTTAGTAAAACAACGTTTTCATTATCTTTTTCCCCCTTCTCAAGGCCTGTCATCCTTGACAAGGCATCAGCTTTCCCCATCGTCTTGCCCGGCTTGTGAATCATCTGTATGTCATACTCCGCTAACTCCGTAACCCATCTCGCCTGCCTTCGATTCAACTTCTGTGGCTTCCGGAAGTACTGGAGGTTTTGATGATCGGTAAACACCTCCACCGTTTCCTTTGCTCCAAGGAGATATTGTCTCCAGTCGTCAATTGAGTCCATAATCGCCATCATCTCTTTGTCGTAGATCTCATAATTGCGCTCTACTTCGTTTAGCGCCGAGACCGAAAGGCTACTGGTCTCCATTTTCCGTCAACCAACTGGGAAAGAACCGCCCCGTTCGCATAGTTCGAGGAGTCTGCCTCGACTCAAAACTTGCCGTCGTCGCGTGGTACGATCAGAACAGGTTCTTCTGTCATCCTCCGTTTCAGCTCCTCAAACGCCTCATGCTGCTCCTCTCCCCAAACCCATTCGCCCTTCCCGGTTAGCGATGTCAATGGCTTCGCTACTCCCGCAAACCCCCGGATGAAACGTCGGTAGAAGTTGCAGAAACCCAGGAATGACTGTACTTCCTTCTTCTTCGTCGGCTCCTTCCATTCCTTCACTACGGCCACTTTTGCCGGATCCATCTTCACTTCTCCTCCTCCAACAATAACTCCTAAGTAGTCTACAGTATGTGCCTCAAAACTACATTTCTCGGGTTTTAAATACAACTTATTTACTCGTAATATTTCTAATACCTTCGTACAATCTGTCTATGCTCCTCGAGAGTGTTCGTAAAGATAAGTATATTGTCCAAGTAAACGATAACATGTCCGTCGTCAATCAATTCCTTCAGAATGTGATTCATAAACGATTGGAACGTTGCCGGCGAGTTTGTAAGTCCAAAGAACATGACTGATGGCTCGAACAGGCCTCGGTTTGTTCTAAACGCCGCTTTCCACTCATCACCTTCTTTGATCCGGATGTTATTGTAACCCCATCGGACATCCATCTTTGTGAAAACCTTTGCTCCCTTCAGCTTGTCGATAAGCTCCTGAATCAACGGCAAGGGGTATCGGTTCTTGATTGTCATGTCGTTCAACTTCCGATAATCTTGTACTGGCCGAAGGCTTCCATCCTTCTTTTTGACAAAGAAGAAGGGTGATGCCATAGGTGAAATTGATGGCCGTATACGTCCCGTCCGTATGTTTTCTTCCAGGAACTCATCTAACGCCTTCTGCTCGGATGGACTAAGGGGATAAACCTTGCAGTCAACCGGTTTGGAACCAGGCGTAAGTTCTATCGCGTGATCCCAGGGTCTTCGCTCCGGTAACTTGTCAAAGTCCGCCTTGCTGAATACATCGGAAAATTCCTCGATGTAAGGTGCAGCAGCGGATAAAGGCTGTTGTGATCTCAGCTTTTCTCCGCTTTTGCGATAGTTGTCCCAGTCCATCCAGAACAAACGCTCTCCCTCTTCCAACTTCTCTTCTACGTCTTCTCCTTCATCTTCCGGTGAGTTGTACTCGGGTAGATAGCCGCAGCGGTCTGGGCATCGATCAAAGGTCAATGTAGATTCCGTCCAGTTGATTGTGGGGTTGTGATATCGTAGCCAATCTAGCCCCAAAAAGATACTTGTTTTGCCGAGATTGGTGACGGCCAACTCAATCTTTTCGGCGTGATCTCCGATCTTCATCCGGACCTCCACAAAACCTTCGATTGCTCCTCCCTCGTTTAGGGTTCCATCCGCATTGTAAACAGGGAGCTTGACCGGTAACTCCTTGATCGGGAGTCCGTTCTTCTCGACGAATTCTTTATTGACACAAGAACCCGTTGCTCCACTGTCAAGAAGGGCACTCGTTTCCCATTCAGAGCCTGTGTGTACGCTCTCTATGGTTACTCGGAGTTTCATGTCCTGCCCCTTTGTTCCCCGGATGTACTTCCTCGACTTTTTCAACTCCGTCACAACTTCCACCGCAGCTTCCTTTGTCAACGCTCTGATCGCCATTACCTTCTCCTCCGTCGCTTCTCTCTCTCTCCGCTCCGGCATCCATGCTCTCAAAATTCCCACTGCTCTCGACACGTCATCCTCTCTTAGCCGTTGTGCGATCCACTCGGGCGTATTTGGCTCAAATCTTTCTTTCGCAGGTTTTGGTGGTAAAGTCGTCGATGATATTTTAGATGTTTCAGTACCCGTACTGTAAATAGATTCTGCATCTGACAACCCTTTCCTTGATGACTGCTCCGGCAGGACTGCGTCTACTGCGGGAGCTTCGCAAAACCCAACTCTTCGGCCAGCTTCTTCTTCTCCTCGTCATTCATCTCGGTCCATAAACCCCGAATCATCTGGGGTCGACCCTTCTTCGGACAGAACCTGCTGACGTGGCCGTGTTCGCCACAGCTGAAGCAAAGTCCTCTTCAACGTGCGTTGTCGATGTCCATCGGCCTGCCGGCTCCTCCATAGGTAACACCGGTAGCATCTCGTCGTGTGATCGGCGTTGGAGGTGGGTTCGTAGGATTAGCTCTCGAGGTAGCCACCTGCGGAGCTTGAGGCCGGGACTGCATGCCGGACCTCTTGCTCGCCGCCCGCCTTCTCCACAGCTGATCGATCTGAAGGATCTGTGCCTTCCAATCCTTGTACTTCTCTGGCAACCCGTCTCGGCTACCATAGATCTGATCAATGATCTTCTCATTGACGTTGGTCTTGAGAAGTCGCACAACAAATGCGTCATCCTTCAAATATCCTGCCTGAGTGAGCAGGACCTCGAACTTCTGAAAGAAATCTTGAGCGGTGTCTTGCCCCTGGCGCAACCGCTCGATCTGGTCTTGCGCGTCTCGCGCGAGGTTGGAATCCACAAATCGCTCCTTCAAGTCTTCCTTGAACTCCGTCCAAGAGACTGTCCATTCCTCTTCTTCCTCGTCGAAGTTCTGGTCCGAGTAGTTCTGGACCCATGCGTCTACGTGATCTCCTCGGATGTAGGAGAGAACAACATCGATCCTTTCGGAGTCCGATGTGAGGTTGTTCTTCTTGTCACGGATGTATGTGAACATCGATCGCCACCAGCTCTTGTACTTGGACTTGTCCCCGTCATAGTCGTAAGGCTTGTTGACAAGGGATCGGCCTTTGGTTTCGACCTCGGCATGATGAGCGGGTGTGTGAGGAACGGTTTCGGGTGCTTCGTTGGACATGATGAATCGAGGTGATAGGATCGGAGAGTGAAAGGGTGAAAGTGGTGATATGGGTGATGCGGATTTGGATGAAACGGGTGAGGGAATAGAGGTTTGGATGAATAGGGAGGAATCGCCTAGATCTGAGATAGAATCCAGGACTTGGTAGGTTGGGGAATGATGGTGTGTATCGTAATGTAAGTAAAGTAGGTAGGTATCGTAACTGTCTACGCTATTTTACCGACTACTGACTACGTATCTACGGAGCCCAAGAGCTCGTCACAAGTTCGCAATTGCCCAGCCGACGTCCCTCTGGTGTGAGGTAAGCCGAAGTTTTCCTGGGAACGGGGGTTGACCCGTAAGCAGCGCCCACTGAAGTGCAACTGCCAAAAGTTCGTTCTCGTGAGAGCGGCTACTTCCAGCACCCAAGGCAGTTATCTCTAACTGTTAGCCGGCGCTACTGGGACCAATACACACGTATGCGGACGTGCGCTGGAATTAGGAATCCGTCGATCTGTAAACAGGGAAAGGGAACAGGGGAATGTGCGATGATCAAACAGCGAAGTGCTGATCGACGATCAGGGATGTGTGGTAGGTGGTAGAAAGTAGTTCTGATCTTCTGTTAGCGACTGACTAAGCCACGAGACTCAACCAGGTACCACAGCAAGAACTAAGGGAAAAAGTGTTCGCGTTCGTAAGACTAGGCTAGGCCAGGTGTATAAACGAGATCGGAACTAAAGTACAATGATGCTACACTACTGCTTATATACTAGTAAGTCTGTGTTTGAAGCTCCTTGTCCATACGTGTTTCCACTAGGGATGCTCCACGCCCTTGACCCAGTGTTGTATGCTACTAGTCCGTGAAACCATTAAATACGAGTGGTGACTGCATGTAAGTAATAATACTGAAACGACCATGTGTGCTACGAGTGTCGGTGGTGTGTATACAATAGGGAGTCCATGAGGTATCGGCATGTATGATGTCATCCATGTGTTGGGCGTGTGTCCGACATGAGTACGGCTTCGGTAATGAAAAGGGGTATGATCGGTGATGAAACAGATGATGAAACGGTCCGTTGGTTGATAAGACAAGGCTCCCGATAAGATATGATAAGATGTGAAAATGTGAAAATATGGCGATTCATAACACCCAAGAGCTCGTCACAAGTTCGCAATTGCCCAGCCAACGTCCCTCTGGTGTGAGGTAAGCCAAAGTTTTCCTGGGAACGGGGGTTGACCCGTAAACAGCACCCACTGAAGTGCAACTGCCAAAAGTTCGTTCTCGTGAGAGCGGCTACTTCCAGCACCCAAGGCAGTTATCTCTAACTGTTAGCCGGCACTACTGGGACCAATACACACATATGCGGACGTGCGCTGGGATTAGAAATCTGTCAATCTGTAAACAGGAAAGGGAATGGGGAATGTGTGATGATCAAACAGTGAAGTACTGATCAATGATCAGGGAGGTGTGGTAGGTGGTTGAGAGTAGTTCCAATCTTCTGTTAGCAACTGACTATAGCCACAAGACTAAACCAGGTACCACAGCAAGAACTAAGGAAGAAAGTGTTTGCGTTTGTAAGACTAGGCTAGGCCAGGTGTATAAACAAGATCGGAACTAAAGTACAATGATGCTACGCTACTGCTTATATACTAGTAAGTCTGTGTTTGGGACTCCTTGTCCATACATGTTTCCGCTAGGGTTACTCCACGCCCTTGACCCAGTGTTGTATGCTACTAGTCCGTGAAACCATTAAATACAAGTGGTAACTGCATGTAAGTAATAATACTGAAACGACCATGTGTGCTACGAGTGTTGGTGGTGTGTATACCATAGGAAGTCCATAAGGTATTGGCATGTATGATGTCATCCATGTGTTGGGCGTGTGTCCGACATGAGTACGGCTTCGGTAATGAAAAGGAGTATGATTGGTGACGAAACAGATGATGAAACAGTCCGTTGCTTGATAAGACAAGGCCCCCGATAAGATATGATAAGATGTGAAAATTTGGCGATTTATAACAATGGCAATGGGTATGCGCGCAGGAAGAGGAGTCTTACCTTCACAGAGAATCAGAAAAAGAAGACATCTACATTCTTGGAACTACGTTTTGAGGTAGCAGCACCACACAGCAGAGGACAAACACGGCATCCATTTCTTCTATGCTCATTGTTTGAATGTCAATCTAGACGAGAGTTTCACACAATTGATTCTCCTCTTCATTGGGCTGCAACTTCCTGACATAGTGGCTGAACATGTGTCTTAGTTGCGTAGAACCCCATCAGCTTTAGTCCTGTGTTAAGAATCGAGATGCAAAACATTCAAGCTGACCTACCACCCCAGGTAGCATTTATACCATGCCGGATGAGAACCACTGTAGAAGGAGCACACATCACTCAAGAATAAGCAAGATGGTGTTAAGCACGCGAGGCGAGGGCCACAAAAAGTACCAGACGAAAAGCAAAATTGCAGTAATCTATTAGGCTAGATTGGACTGTGAGCAGGTAGTAGCTAGAGCAAACAAAGTTGATGGGTACCTTAGGTTGAGAGCTCCTGGTATAGTGCTGATTGGAGTTTGCAGTTGGTCTTCCGGGCTGCCATAACTTACAGAAGATGCCCTTGCCAGCATGTAATAGTTAATACTGCCACCAAGAGAAGAAAAATTGAAGAGCTGCCAAACAAATGTAACAACTAGCCGTTAGGCTTCATTGGACATAGACTGGTTTCATAGGTGGGGGTCTTATGGGCATCCTCAGTTCAAGGTTCTATTAAGGTCCGACATGTTTGCCACTGTAAGCCGTCTGCACGTGCTTGCTTCAACACATACTTCAGTGCTGCAACATCTATTGATGTTTGCTATTGTGGCAATGCCAAAACCATCTATAGTCTGGTACAAGGAAGTATCTTTGGGTACTTTCTAGTGGTGTCATTTTGTTCCAGGGGCATTAACATGGGGAGGAGAGTAGCACTGGAAGGATGGATGGATGACAGGACAGGAGATCTGGTTCGCAGCCTGTTGGCATAAAGCTCTTTCAGAGAAACCGGGTCCATGCATCCTAACATCTACGCGCAATCTGCGCGTGTTATGGTGTGTATGGATGATTACAGTGGAATTTGAAGTACGGCTTAGCAACCGACACCCAGGCGGAGCTTGAAGAAATAATGAACGGGGGATGGTGATATTGCCCTGTCCAATGAAACCAGGCTCTATAGTGCGTGTCAAGTTCATGAGACAGTACCGCACCTACTAGAGCCGCCCTTGCCAGGCTACATTGGACACTATATACTGAACAAGTTGGACGTTCATCAAAAATGAGAGAAGCAGAACGATATTGTCAAGACAGAAGCCAAAGGCATTGTAAAGTCTTCTTGAGTCAACATGTTCGGCAATGGGTTGCTATGATCCTTGATGTGCTCTAGTTCCCATTGCCCCTCCACTCCCGACACGGGTGCCGCTGCCAGAGATGGAGAAAGATGGGCAAGATCGCGATCATGATGGTTGGAATAAAAGCCACTGTAAGGGAGCCGAATGGAGTGGACGTCACGTGTCCTAGCTTCCGGTTGATACATTTTCATGTGCATTAACTATGATAAGAAACAAAACCCTATAATGCTTAAGAATCAGGATTGCGATTATGGACATATATCTCAACCGGTAGATGTCCAGGATTCCAAATGGTTTGTATGTTGTTTTTTGAAAATGAAACTATATTAGAACAGTAACTTAGTCCACCTCTGATTGACATGGCACAGTACATACTTGCAGCATTGAAGAACATAATATAATCACAGACGTGGTCATAGCCCTCCTCTTGTCCGATATATTGTTCGAGACAAAAGATCAACTTATTAAGGGAAGACGTGGACACATGCCTCAGCTGGAAACTGCCCATTATTGGAATGCACCATTGTTTTTGGGCCGCCTCTCATTATGGTGCATTTAAAAGTCTCCCCTTTTTGTGGATGTAGATGTCGATGACAGTCAAAAGAGTACTGCAAGTTTTGTGCATATATGCCAGGCATTTGAAAGGGTAAGAATAAAAATTGACGCTCTGGGGAAGCCCGGGGCAGTGGGCATGTAGCCGTTGAACCATACATGCTTAGCAGCTTTGACCCCTTAGAGCAACAGTACAAAGGAAGGCTCACTGTTAAGTACACAATTTGTCATAAGTACCTTAGGTCCCTACATATTTGGGAGTCTAATCCTTACACCAACAAGGAACGGGTGACAACGGCCAGGCTGTAAGGTGGACGAGACAAGGAAGATGTCAGAGTAAGTCAAGTTAACTTCTTTGACTCAAAGAACTCAAGACGCTCCCCGCGAAGATTAGCAATGTCAAAGGGGTCTCCGATACAAGAAAGAAAGGACGCCTGTGCATGTATCAGTCTTGTAGTGACGGGTTCCTCAACTGGGTACAGCGTTGTCGGGCAAACAAATGTATTCAGATATGCTGTAGACAGAGCGACCCATCACAACTCCACTACAAGTCCAGTGGCGAGCATATAGTTTGAGGATGTGAAGCACAGCGACTAAGGAAAATCACCAAAGAAGCTCCAGGCTAAAGATCAAACACATACGGTGAAACACGCACATCCAGGTCACCAAACTATTCAAAAATTTGACAAGTCGAGGAAGAGCCCGATGTGCCTTCGAGCGCCGGATGTTTGACGGGAGTGCTGGCAGCGGTTGCCGGTATCCAAAGGCGCATCATTGCTGGCGAGGTGCTGATAAAGTGGCGCACTACATCAAGAGAGTGCAAGGTGTCTAGCATTGTCGTTAATTGGACAGCCACAGTGTTATGAATCACCATATTTTCACATTTCCACATCTTATCATATCTTATCGGGGGCCTTGTCTTATCAAGCAACGGACTGTTTCATCATCTGTTTCGTCACCGATCATACTCCTTTTCATTACCGAAGCCGTACTCATGTCGGACACACGCCCAACACATGGATGACATCATACATGCCGATACCTCATGGACTTCCTATTGTATACACACCATCAACACTCGTAGCACACATGGTCGTTTCAGTATTATTACTTACATGCAGTTACCACTCGTATTTAATGGTTTTACGGACTAGTAGCATACAACACTGGGTTAAGGGTGTGGAGTTAACCCTAGCGGAAACATGTATGGACAAGGAGTCCCAAACACAGACTTACTAGTATATAAGCAGTAGCGTAGCATCATTGTACTCTAGTTCCGATCTTGTTTATACACCTGGCCTAGCCTAGTTCTACAAACACAAACACTTTCTTCCCTTGAGTCTCTCTGTGGTACCGGGTTTAGTCATGTGGCTATAGTCAGTTGCTAACACACAGCTGTGCAAGATGTACCGCAGCGGTAGTAGTCTCGCCCTGTGGCATTGATGAATGGGCCAAACTCCTTGGAAAGGACGTGTGTGGCGACAAGCTCAGGTTGTTCAGTGTCCAGGATTAAAAATCATCACACAACAGCCTGGCCGAGATCTGTCACTGAAATGATTTCAATTACGCTAAAGGTGAAGATAAGCACGTACCTGCAACACATTTGCCCTGCATCATGAACGGCGCAAGCAATCCACTGGACAAGCATGATGGTGGCTCCTACAGAATCCGCGGGAGGAGGGCCTCGTTCCGTGTCTGAGCGGAGACACTTTTGTCGGGGCGCATTAGGAAGCCTTGAAGGCAAGCGGTACTTGATGGCGCATGTGGGGCCTCGTTCTTGAGCAATGAGAGGGCCATTACCAGCAGGTAGAGAATATGGAGGTGAGCCCTAACCCAAGAAAAGGGTGCCCTTTACAAAACTGCCAGTTTCATCTCGCTCACAGAAAGTGCATCCTTGTCCCAGTTTGAATAGCCTCATAAATATCAAGGCTATCTTAAATCCAAAGGATTCACGTCAATAGGGACTCATTGACAATACTGGTAAATCGGTTATGACCATCTCTGTGTTCCGGTCCTCCGCGTACTTCATGTGCACCGCATTCTCTTCTATTTCCGTCAAAGGACAGGAGGCTTGGCAGAACCGGATTCTCTAAAGGCAGCGAGCAGTTTGTCTTGCTCGTGGACCGCAGTGCATCCTAGCGGACAACAATCACTTGGAATAGTCGTCATTGGAATCCAGTAAAGAGGAAGTGGAGAAGACTCTCACGCAGTGTATACTTGCACAACCAGTTAAAAGGGTAGACATGTGTCAAAGGACAATAAGTAGTTGGTCCCAATAAGTATTTTGCACCCAACAAGGACTTGTCCCGGTTGGTATATGTGGGCGGATATCGTAGCTTGATTGTAGCGCATTTTTGGACACGCAAGACCAGAGGACATGTAGTTGTTCTACCCTTTTCTCGTCACTAGCTTTGACGTTAATGTGTAGTCATTGTTAGTTGGCAATCATCAGTGTGCGTGAGGAGTGTGCATTATAGTGACATACTGGTATGTACTCCGATTTCATCTCGTGCGAAGCAATCCAGCGTGTTACATCACAGATGAGTGCTTTTGAGACGTGGACACATAGCTCAAGCAATGTGTGCCCTACTGTAACAGCCGAAGCATATTTTTTTTTGCTCTGGCTTTTGGATGCCAAGAATGAGCCGCCTGAGAGCAGTCATCTTAGGCTTACCATATCAGTATTGGCTAAAATTTCAACACAGATACTGTGCGGTTCATCTTAGGACGGAGTCAGCCAAGTTATTTTTTGAAGATTCTGAGTCAGGCGTCATGGGGTGGAAGCTCAGTGCTCAGCGCTTCTGGCTGTATGGACACTTATCTCACTGGCTAGACATTTGTGTACAGTTTCCCGTCATCATTGTAAGACATTGTTTTCTCCTCTATTTTGCAAGCAAAGGCAAAAGCTATAAGAAATAATTCCTCGCTCATCAGTGGCATCACATACAGATTTGGAAAAATTAGGAAGCCTTGAAGGCGAGCGGTACTTGACGGCGCGTGTGGGGCCTCATTATCAAGCAATGAGGGGGCCATTATCGACAGCTGAGGTAGAGAACACGGAGGCGAGGATCAATCGGTTAAAACATTGCTTGATCAATTCTTCCCACAACCTTATGACCTCCTGGTCCCAATTTGTATAGCCTTGACTCAACTAGAGATGGACACGAGTCCATACTCGAGTATATTCGGACTCATCGTATGAGTAACTCTTACCTCAAACCCAATACTCAAGACTCGAGTCTTCACTCGAGACTCTACTCGAATATCTACTCTACTCGAGAGTACTTCATGAGTCTCGAGTATTCGAGTACTCGAGTACGATCCGAGTATACTCGAGTATACTCACGTATCAGCAAGCAAATTCAAACATAAAGACAGTGAAGATTAAAGTAAGTAGGTCGTAAGTGTATCAAGTTATATCCATATCAGTAGCATCCATATCAGTAGTATCCTGAGGTGAAGAAGCAGGCTTGCGCCGTCGAACCAAAACTACCTGCTCAATCGTTTCATAGAGATCATCGTCATCATCGTCAATCTCAACATCACCATCATGACCCGTGTCAAACTCTGAGACAGGATCCATACCATCGCGGAAATCAGAAAAGTCCATCTCCTCCGACTGTGCAACAGCCTTGCCCTTCCCCTTCCTCTTGGTCCACAAGTTCTCCTCAACATCATCCCCATCCTCGTCAACCACCTCATCCTCGTCAACCACCTCGTCCTCCTCGACAACCTCATCCTCCTCGACAACCTCCTCGACAACCTCCACCTCTGAATCGGAAACATCCATCGGTGCAGCATCCTCCGAGGAATCGTCACCTCCGTCTGCGTCTGCATCCGAATCCGTCCAGTCGGTCGAGAGGTCCTCATTCAAATCCTTCTTCCGTAACTTCCGATTGTGCAAGAACTTCGCAATCTTCTGCTCGGGGACAAGATCCTCAATGGCAAGCCACTGTCCAAGTATCGTGGTCTCTCGAATTGAGTCCGCAGCGAGATTGTGTCGTCGTTTGGAGACGACAAGACCACTGTGCGAGAAGAGTCGTTCGACATCAGTACTAGTGGCGGGACAGCTCAAGAAGTCGAGAGCCATCCGGGCCGGGACGCGCGTCTGTCCTGGCTGCTTTGTACCGGGTGATGCGACGCTGGTGTCGTGTTCCACCAATGCCGGCGGGAACTTCACAGGCCGCTCACAAGTTGATCTGTGGCTCTCTGATGTCAGAACGGGAAATGCGGACTGTTGAGTACGGATTAGCTGAGTACTATGTGGACTGTTACGTTACAGTTTTCGGGCGCGCACCCCTTCTTCCTCACGGACTGTAGAGTATTCGTTTTTGTGGACGATTTTGTAGTTTTTTTGTATATTAGATGTATCATACTCTTCACCTGATGCGTCGTATGCGTCGCTTCGCAACAGTACTCGCATCAGGTTTGTTTGTAGCACAACATTTTGTATGGCCTTCATGGCCTTTGTCCTTTTTTTGCTAATGGCATTTTACCTAATTATGTGTGATCTGGACTGAAATTGTATAATGAATATGCCCTTTTGGCGCAGTGGTTATACTCGTTGTTGTGCTGATGCACAGAAATGGCTGAGCTCCGTGGGTTCAATGCTCACGGGGTTCATTTTGTTCAAAAAATATATATTAGGAGCTGAATACTCACGAATACTCACGAATATAAGAATACTCATGAGTATTCACGAATATTTATGAGTATGAGTCTATCGAGTATTCGTGGCCCCAAACTGAAACTCTAGACTCACCATAGACTCTAGACTCTACTCTACTCACGTGCGAGTATACTCTTGGCTTGCATGATGAGTATGAGTTTATTCGTGAGTACTTTTTTTATTCTATACTCGCGTCCGACTCTAGACTCAACGCGCCTACCGAGGCTATTCTTTGAGTACCCTTCAGAATCGGAGTCTCCAAGTAAATTGAATACACCAAACTATTAGTATGTACTTCATGTCATGTTGCGTGAAGGAGTCCAGCATCTTTCCATGAGAGAATAGCGCCTGTTAGTTAGATGTGGGCACGTAGCTTAGCAGATATGTTCCCCAGTAGGGTGAGCATGAAAATTTTTGTATTGGTTTCTGAAAGATAAGGATAGATTGCCTGAGAGCAGTCGACATGAGCTCATCATACCACTGTCAGTCTCGGCTCAACCAAGCGGTTCATCTTGGCAGTCATCCAAGTTGATATTTGTTGTGTCTGACTGTGAACCCATACCTCACTCGCTATGCATTCGTGTTCTGGCTTCTGGCATACTGGCAGAACAATTCTTGCTCCTCTGTTTTGCAAACAAAGATGAATGCCCGAAGACGCTGTATGATATAAATCATGTGTCGTTCCTCAGTGGCATCACATTTAGGTAAGCAAACCCAGAGAGGCGAAAACTTGTGGTGTAAGATGGTTGTGTGCTCATGCGCAAAAAGACCAAACATGGACTGACGAGCAGGCTTGCTATCTGATTGACTAGATACGCCCAGAGAGATCTAAGATATGACCAACTTGTCTGTTGCCATTGAACCTAGGCTGAATGTAGTAGGAAGAATATCATAAATGAAGGAGTCCGCATGTAGTACGAAAAATGTGTGCCAAAGGGAGATACTCAAAGTTGGAAAGGCATAGTAGCGTGAGGGCATGTCTCGGAGGTGGGTCATTCCACGCCCATCCTCTTCAACCTCCTGGTGCATAGTCACTCATCCATTCCTTTGTCTGCCCACCGCATGTCACACAAGCTCCCGTCTCTCATTAGACAAGACTATAGCGAGCGGATGTGAATACTCAAGCGTTCAAAGCATGTCTCGTTGCGTTCTTCCTGAATCCTGCATCATAACTTGGACATATAGAGAACATGGCAGAATCAAATAGGTGATCAACATCAAAGTCCATGGACGCTTGATAGCGTAGCTGCTAAGCATCCGTTGATGCACTGGGAATGGATGACCCACTACCTTTTGTTGATTGGGATACTATTGATAATTCAGTTTAAGGAAAGGATATCCCAACTAGGGATGTGCGCCGTACTGTTACGGGTACGGCCGTAAGTTGCCCACCCGTATTCGGTTTACGGCTGTAAGATATGGTCCGTAACGGCCGGAACACGGCCGTAGTGTAGTGTTCAGTTATAAATATCGAGAGTTATTGACCTGTCAGTATGTAGTTAGTTTTTCTTGATGTGTGGATAAGTTGACAAGTCACCTTTGGGCCCAAAAGGAGCCTACTTCAGCCATTACCACTGAAAGACAGTCATTTAGGCAGCTTCAATGCTCAAACACTGCACCAGAAAAGTTGATTCATGTCCTTTGATGTTTTCCGGACAGTAAATGGGTGGTCCGGGAGGCCAAATGCACCGAGAACATTGTTGTTCATCAACAAGATGGTTCACGTGGTAGGTGTCCTAATTGGGACAAGCCATTGCTGGCAAGGTCTTTAAGCGACATCCACGACACATTTCAGCCAGCATCAGATTGTGTTTGTCCTTGGTACTCTACATGAGGGGTCTGCTACTGGATGGATAGCAATTTGAAGACAATCTGACCCCACCAGGTGAGTGACCGTATCACGGCCGTATGACCGATCCGTTGACCGTACTCCAAGATTGCTCACGGTACGGGTACCGTAACCCGTATGCCGTACCGTATGCACCGTACATACGGTACGGCGCACATCCCTAATCCCAACATCAATGTTTGAACTTACTCGTTTCTGCTCCAATGAACTCGAGATACACCACTGCTTGGATACTTGGTGAGAACGTGGACCTGTACCACAGCTGGTAAGCGCCCGCCTGAATTGCATTGGCTGCTCATTTTGCTTGTGCCAGGGGGGGTATTCTATATTCTGTAGATAGTGCAGCAACTCGTGTCACAAGAGGTGCAAGACCCCGTTCCTCACCGAATGTCAAGAGGGCACCAAGGTCCAAAGAGTCAAGCCAGAAGAATTTTTGACCCTGCGTGAGGTCCGAAGATGCTCAGCGACTCCTGGTCGATACGCATCGGTCATTCCGGGTCTTTTGATGTGCTCCTTGAGAAAGACTGGTATGATGCCTAAAGGCTGGGAGACATCAATTGGACAACTCGTTCCGCACGATTCCTGAACAAACTGTTTCAATTTTCTTCCTCGAGTTCTTTAACATTGCCAAGTCACCGCCATGAGGAGAGTAGGTCAAGCATGCTTCGAAAAGGCCTAATGAGCGTATGCTTACCGTATAACAAAAAGGCAAATCTGACGTCACAATGGTCTCACCACCCGATATTTCTGTTGGGCTATATGGGACGAGTGAAGCGCTCCGACTCCAGCACTTGGAAAGGATTGAAGAGTAGAAGATGATGGGACGTACGAGAAGTACGAGGCCATAGACTCTCAGTAATCACCTCTGCACATACAACACGCCAAGTCCTTCCTCATGTCTCCACTGAGCAGCCGGTCATTGCCTACTCATACAAGAAAATCGAGTTTCTGAAAACAAACACAGGCGCCCAACTCGAAATCAACAATCCCCAGTGCCCACTTCTCTATCACAGTCGAACCCGACACGCAGACAAACACACAGCCGCGTACCTCAGCTGGTACTTACTGTACATGGGACTCGTTCGGTTTGAAAGTTTTTGCTCCCCCGAACCATCAGTTTGTCGTCAGCATTCGCAAAGGCCTCAAAGCGACGTGGACGAGTGTCGCAACGAGTAAACGCCCACAATTAAGGGACTGCGGAATTGCATATTCTTTTGTGTGTCAAGTACGCATGTCATCGGGTGAACCTCCAACGGAGGAAGAAGCGGCAATGGCTAGATAGTGCAAGCAGAGTGACCAAGAGTCAGAAGGAAGGTCAATCCTCCAGCGCATTCAAAATGCATTCTGCGTAGAGATTTTGTGCCGTACGAAGCTTTTGCTCAGCTGAGAGCCAGCGCGCACGAGAACATCCAACCACCAACAGTTTTGCTTCTGGAAGCGCTTCCAGAGGCATCACCAGAAGGAAGCTGGAAGCAAGCCAGAAGCATCCTGGAAGCATTCAAACCAACCGTGATGGACTAAGATGAACCAGCGCGCGCCCGGGTAAACTATCTCCCCGTATGTACCTACGCGTCGTGGCGCACTGCAACGATATTGTAAGCTATTAACTTAGCGCGTTGTAGTTGCAAAAATATATGATTTCACCTCTATGAGTGCGTGTAAGTATACTATGGGCGTAGGTAGTTGCAACCCCTTCCTCAGTGCAATCAATCATATGCGCCACTGGAGATGCAGTATCAGTTGCCTTGGTAAGCAGTCAGGTAACTGGCATTGGACGGTATCGTATGCGCATGCTATCTGATTGGACAGAAGCATCTCCAGAAGCAACCAAGAGGTGATGCCTCTGAGGTGCTTCCCAGTTGCTTCTACCTGGGGCCAAAATCTGAGCTCGACGGTTCCCTTTGCCTCCAGAGGTGCCTCTGAAAGCATAAGCACTGCCGGTTCGATATTGACGCGCGCCGTGGTGCGAATTCAATTCTTGTCAGGCACTGTTGGCTCTTTTCCACAAAGTCTATTCGCATTGAATTGAACTTCGAGGCTCGAAGAAGGAAGGTTGGCGGGGTGTGATAGAAGGGCGTCACGGTCGAATTGTAAGCCTCGTGATCATAGGTTGTTATGTGGAAATACAAGACTAGCGAGGATGACTGCCAGGCATAAAGCGTCCAGGTTCTCCCTCCACGCTCTTGCGAGAAAAGGTCACTTTAAACAGGACGAGGAACCCTCACCGACGACACGTCGCAGTCCAAACCACCACACTAAGGCAACGATCAAAGTCATCAAGCCAGGAAGAGGTACCCCACCTCTGCGAATATGCGCTCGTGGCAGGCGTAACCATCTCAGCCCCCAGTAATCCCAAAGCGAATCCAGCCTTAGGTAGTTGGTGATGGAGAGATGTGCGGCCCACGTGTCCAGTGTCTGTGTCACAATTCGAGCCTGACTCTTGAGACAAAACAGACAGGTGGTAAGTGCGATTCGCTGGGCTCGGCAGTGGCAGCCCCCCAAGGCAAGTCCAAATAGTACTCTTCTGTTAGAACTACGTCCCCTAATCGCATACATGGAAAGAATATTTACTTTGTAGATAGAAAGGGAAACATGGGGTAGCACAAATAAGCCCTGAATCTCGTCTGCAAAACCACCATACAACGAACGTCGACTCGGATTTGGAGGTCACCTTTAAATTTCCCTGACCTCCGTCTCGGTATGCAAGTGGACGGCCGAGGGAGCGATCGACAGTTGCGTCTACATACGAGCACAAGTTGTTGAGTTGTGTGCGAGCAACAGAAAAAGAGGTGAACACGAACATCAACCGAGCGGAACATCATGTCGCTCTCCTTCTTGAACCCAACATCTGAACGAGAGTTTCCTCTGCTTTGTTCGGCAGAGATGATGAAGGTTGAGCTCCCTTCAGACTCTCCCTTCGTGCGCTTGAGACGATCCCGACCATTCAACATAGCAACTACAAGTAAATCAGCGACAGCGCTGAGTGAGAACAAAGTGTAATTGACGCACAGAATGTGTTGGCGTACAGCCTGGTCATGTTGACGTGGAGTGCCAGCCTACGCTACGATGTGAGGCCAGGTTCATCGAGGTCGCAAGATCAGGACGCACCAGTACAAATGCTGCGAAGTACCGTAGAACAGGACCAAGAACATAACCTGGATCAACGTAACAGCGATGCCGCGTTGTACGGTATATGTCACGAGCGTCCTGATGAGACCGTCCGTTCTGAAAGACGGTTATTCGTCGTGACATACTCAAGATGTCGAGAAGGTCTGTCCACACACTTTTGAAAACCAGTCCTGGCCGAACTCAGGCCGTAGCAAAGAGAGACCGTGGCAATAACATCTGCGAGCGCAGCGGCACCCTTCGCAATAGCAACGGCCACCTGATATTCAGGTATTCAATGCAGAGAGAAGAAGTCAAAGAAAGGCGCCTTACCGCAAATCGATAGCTGCGGTTTGCAAGAATCATGGTCTTGTCCACAATCATGATCGTTGAGCACGCTGAGATACGGTCAACGGTTTCTAGTGGCATACACTAGTGAGAAACGAACCGATTCCACCGACTAAAAGAGCTCAAAGTGAGTCGGGGCATGGCTTCGCAAACATGGCACTTACAGAAGGCGACATGCGCGAATAAAGTCTACCAATGACTAGTAAGATCGCCGTTTCTTCTCAGAGAGGCAACAATATGGACCCACCACGGCTACTGGAAGAATGTACCTACGCAAGCCGTTCTGGTTCGTACCCATGACTAGAAACCCAAGTCAATGATTGTGACAGAAGGAACGCTTGTTAGTTCAAGTTACCGGTATAAATTTGCCTGCATGGCATGACAGAGTTAGCGGTTATAAAGCTTCAGCGAGGCGCAATGACGAACCAGGCAAAGTACATCTGTGATCTATATACGACCGCGTTAGTAGAATGTTTGCTATTCAAGGCGGAGAGGACAAACATGAACGTGATGAGCACGGACAAATAACAATCGACGGAGAGCGAACTTGATGTCCAGGGTGAGTATTGGTCGCAAGGAACGCCCGAAAACGTACATCGCGAGGCTTCCGAGAGGAATCATAGAACCAAAGTTGGGGATTAGGTAGACATACATCCCCTCGGCGCACAGAAAGGTGGATATAGAATCAAGAAGCCTACACCATGTTGAGTCTTACAATAAAACCGTGCTGGAATAACGCACAGCATGGTGGCAGCCTGCGAAACGAGTTCAGTGACTGAAATGCGATGACGAGCCTCGCTTACCACAACTTGAACTGCCTTCCTGTCCTTGCTCGGAAAATAGATGTACCCTTGGAGTAGAGTAATACCAGAGAAGCTGCACGAAGTTTATGAGCGCTCAATACTATCGTTAGAGATCTACGGATATGTACATGAACGACATGACCGTCCCTAGTGAACGATTCTCCAGCTCAGCGTCACTTCAAAGAAGGCGGAAGTTTTGGCTTACCCCAGTATAGCGGTGCAAAGATGACCGTCATGTCGTATCCTGGCCAGGCGGGTCCTGGAGCCATAACAGTGGCGTCGCCGGAAGAACTCATGCTAGGTCGAAGATACTGCTCGTTGCAAGAACGCAGGCTACAGAAAAGACGCGTTAGATACGACGCCCCGGGGGGTCTATATAATGAATCCTGTGCTGGCGCTCGCTTGATCCCAACTGTGCAATGCAAATAATAACGCAGGAACATCACGGTCGAAATGGGGAATGTGAAAGCGTGTGGTGCTAGGCCCCAAGCATCAACACGGCCTTTACACACAATACTTGAGGTTCTAGCTTGACATCATTATCAGAATCCTGTAGAAACATCACGGGCAGTATGGAAAATGCAAGCATAAACACGGTGTTTACTCAATATCATTACTTGAGGCCCAATCTCGATATCAACCTCGGATTCCCGTGGATTGATGAGGTCAAAGCAGCAACAACTAACGTGAGGGGTAGTGATGATGATGATGATGATGGCGGCGGTGAAAGGGCGTAAGGTGGACTGCCGGTTGCGGATATCTTGTGATCGGGTAACAATCTCGTACCGTTCTTTTTCATACAACGACTTGTAGACCGGCAGGACAACTGACCCGTCACCTATAGTCATTCAGTCAGTGACCCACTACTCAGACTCCTGCCTGATTGTTGATCAAGGCGGTCATCATTGATCAGTCTACCGCATTCATTAAATTTCATTCACACCGTGCTCCAAATGCTCTACATCCATTCTCGTACACGAGGCACGAGAGCCGCAGCTTGTTCTCGTTCGTCAATCAGTTTCAAGCATGAACTCCACATTTCCAAACAGGCAACACCAAGTCTATCTAAGAATCTGACTCGAGAATTCTTCCACGCTAATTGGCGACCATGATCCGTCTCGTTTGTCGGTCACTGAGTAGTTTCGATATAGTGAGTGTTCCTGCGCTTGCAACCACACATATCTTCATTCGTGGAGGTCAGCAACCAATTGGCGAGAGTGCAAGATCTACATACCCCACTGAAAATGACTGGCCGGACCCAAAGAAGCTGCGAGGTTAACAAGGCGCCGCACACGGGGGGACCTAGAAAGTCAGTTTGAGAAACCTCAGTGCACTATCTGTTGCATACCTATCAAGGCGCCGACAGCTGCGATTTTCCGATTAGGTTCAGTAGGCAAGTACGAGACTTGAAAGCGCTTACCCCCTATACCAATCGACACTCCCAATCGTGCTCTGAATATATGCATCCTCAGAAATGCACTACTACAGTAGTGAAACACTCACCCAATATCAGAAACATTCGGTGTGAGGTATGCAATCATCGGGGCTACGAGGCTAATGACTGAAAGTTATTGAATAACGGCAGGCTTCCCGCATTCAATGAATTGCTTACCAGACCCAGCAAAGAAGCCATAGAACACGGCCATAGATATGACGCCTGCTGCATCCTTCATGGCCACCCATGAGAAGATCAAGATACCACACGCAAGAGCACACGGAATCATCATGTTGAAGACGCCCACGCGGTCTACAACGATTGTTGGCATAATTCGACCGAGTACACCAACTCCGTTCAGTAGAGTGATCTAGCCAACGTTCCTGAGTATGGCCACATTCTGAATGAGACGGGCAGCCTACCGAATAGAACGCCAAACTTTCGCTTAATCCGTTCTCCACTGCATCGAGTTGGAGGAAGAATGTTGGGAAGTAGACGCCGCAGTATAATATAAAGACGCTGAGAGTAGCCAGGACGTAGAGCTTGTCGGTGAAAAAGCTCTTCCAGTATACAAGCTGTTTCTTGAGAGTCGTGTCCTTGGGGCGAGCGGGTAATCGAGTGGTCATCAAGAGATTTGCAATAATCAGAAGCACGAAATTGAACAAAGCGCTAACACGGACACCCCATGCGAAGCCGAGACGACCATGGAAGAGATTGTTGAGCATGATCGGATGAACAAGACCACCAACGGAGGAGCCAGCTTGCGCGAGTCCCATCATCAATGACCTCCGTTTCTTGAAGTGATGCGAGAGTACGCCAATGGCAGGTACATAGAGCATGCCTACTGCTATACCAAGTCCGAGGCCATCAGCGAGGAACATCTTGTGTGGGTTAGAAAAGGATCTGTCACTGGGGAGCAACCATACCTGCCAAAATTTCTGCTCCTGACAGAACGATGTCATGACAAGGCAGAATGTAAGGAGAATAGAGCCCGATATCATGACCCAGCGGCTATGTTGTATGTTTAGACGGACAGAGTACAAGCTGAGCGCGATGATGACCCACAAATAACCGTGATCCATCGCGTAGCCGCCCGGGATGCCAGAACATCCCAAGAAGAGAACCTGCACACTACCAATCCAGCTGATCTGGAACGAGGAAGATTCGCTGAGATATTCCCGAACGAAAAAGTCTGTCATTGCGGTGAGTTCTGAACCCTAGTACAAACGATCTACGGAAGATACCTTCATAGACGCCATAAGCGTTCACGTATCTGTTTAGCGTTAGAGCGGTGTTTATTGTATAGGTAACTTTGTTACCCAGATGAGCAGAAGACGGCGAGAAACCTAAGAGGAATCAGAGCTCTGCAAAATGTTATACCAAGGTGTGAGCTTACGCGCCCACCAAGGTCATCCAAGCCGCAGCGCCACCATCTGGAGGTTCAAGAGGGTCTGCTACAACAGACGGTTCTGGTTTCTCCGTGCTTTTCTCTACGTCGTCAAACGGAGGAAGGCTCTGCGATGAAGGGGTAGTGGGATTCATAGTTTGGGGCATGATAGTTAGCAGCTGTACAGCGTGAAGTACCTGTTATGCTTCTGCCATCATTTTGACACGATTTTAATAGCGCGGGCATCACTATGTGCGTAACGAGAAGCCGAGCAGAAGGTTTGATGCAGATGCTAAGCGCTTCGACTCGTACGAAAATCCCACGTAGCACGATATGCACGCAGCCCCTCTCCAGAGACAGGATTACCCTCAGCAGAAAAGGGCAGAAAAGACTCAGACGTTGTGGCTTCGAGACAGCTGGGGCGGCAGCTGGGTCGGGAATGTTAACGAGCGGGAATTCGGGGGGTTGGGCCGGTTGACCGACGATGGCACGTGTGCGTTTCCATTCTGATCACCCTCCGCTATCTTTGACGCTCGAGCAGCGAATGCGGCCCCACACCGGTCTTGAACTTCGTCCGTCAGGCACGTCTCGCCTGAGCATGAGCGCAACTTGGGCGTGACCGATGTACGAGGACTTCGGCCTCTGTCTCTTTTAGGACAGGCACCATTCTGATTCTCTACCAGTCTCGTCGGACTGGATGCCATTCCGGAATAACCACTCTTTACAACACCACTTTTTGCCTCTCATGCAAGGCTTAGGCGTATGCCAACACGTCTTGCGCGTGTCTGGGGCGGAATCACAGATAGCAGCTTATTTGCATTTCCGTCTCGGTCGTCGTGTATAATATTGGGATTTGGTAGACCAGTACGACTAGTCCTTACTGCTTCCGACGCGACAGCGTGTAGTCCGTATTTCTAAGTATTTGTCTCGAACTTAAGTTCCTAACTTTGCCCCTCTAGATCCTGGCGCAACCTGCACTGTTCGTCTATCTCCGTGCAAGTAATATAACAATGCCGTACACAGGAATATCAACGGGTTGGAATACGATTCATCCCAATGTGGAGAGTGGATCTCACGAAAGAAACAATCCTCAGAGGAAGCGTGGCGACCTGGAAAACGAGATTTGAACGCACTTGGAGTACCTCGACAGACTTGGAATCTGATGTGTGCTGGCATGTAGGCACTGTACTTCTCAATTGAATTCACACGCTTTGACCGTAACGTTTCTCTACCGCAGCTCCACAGCAGGGTGTAATGGTGCCTTTTAGTGCCCATCGATTCGGTAAATTGCCCACCAAGCCTCTCAGTATGCTAGCATTTGACACGCTCCAGGTGCATGCTGGTCAAACTCCGGACACAGAAACTGGCGCTTCAGCCGTTCCAATCTACGCGTCAGCCGGGTTTGCTTTCGATCCCGAGGTAAAACTTCACGACGCGATGTAGTGATCCATCAAGACTAACGAATATTGAACTAGCAAAGTCAACACTTGTTTGGAGTCAAGTAGGTATTCATACTCGCTGTTGTCGCGCTTCTAGATGCTTCATTCAGCGCCACCGGGCATGTATATTCTCGTATCTCAAATCCTACTGTGGTAATCCCAGCCAATGTCCACAACCGTTTTGAATGCTCATCATAAATAGGACATTTTTGAGAAGCGCATCGCGGCTCTGGAAGGCGGCCACTCCGCGGTCGCGACTTCTTCAGGGATGTCCGCCCAGTTCGTAACGCTCCTTTCCCTGGCACACGCAGGTGATAACATCGTTTCTTCGTCAGTATCTTCCCCTGATGTCGCGTTTCTCCAACTCACATTCTTTGTGATCAGGGCCTCGTTGTACGGAGGGGTACGTTGAAAATGCTTTCCTGTAAATGTTTGCCCTAACATACCCTTCAAGACGCTCAATCAACTGAAAGGTTATTTCTCGTTTATCACTCGCACTGTTACTGATGGCGGATGGTAGTTGCTTTCAAGGGTTTCGGAGTGACAGTGCGATTCGCCGAGTCCGACAAGATTGAAGATTTTGCCAGTCTGATCGACGACAAAACCAAGGCCTTATACACAGAATCAATCGGGAATCCGAGATTTGTCGTTAGCCCTATAAAGGAGCTAGCTAGCGTATGGTTGATTCTCCTTACATGAAAAGCTGACCTGATCGTGTTTTGAAGTTAGCGCATGCGAACCAGATTCCGCTGGTGGTCGACAACACCCTGGGCATGTGCGGTAAGCGTCTCATGATTCTCGGTGTCCAAGCTGACGAACGTCCTAGGATATTTGATGCGACCTATCGACCATGGAGCCGACATCGTTGGTAAGATACGCGCAGATTCAGTTACATTCGTATCTGACAAGACGCCAGTACAAAGCGCTACGAAATGGATAGGCGGCCATGGAACGACCCTTGCAGGAGTAATCGTTGATGCAGGTTCTAGTAACATTCCTTCCTTGGGTGTGAACGGTAGCTCATGCGCTCGATAGGCAACTTCGACTGGAGTGCGTCTGATAGATTCCCGGGGTTCACAGCCCCGTCTGAAGGATATCACGGCGTCGTGTACACCGAAGTGTTTGGTCGAAATGCGTTCGCCGTGAAAGCACGGATGGAGGTAGTACTGTTTCTCCTATCCTGCAGTCTAGCTGATTGAATCATTTTGGATAGATGCTTCGAGATATGGGCCCGTCGCTGAACCCCTTCGCTGCGTTCCTTCTGTTGATGGGGGTTGAAACCTTGAGTTTGCGCGCGCAGCGGCAGTGCGATAACGCGCTCCAGCTTGCACGGTACGAATCTCTCGGGACTGTATACCTGTGCACTTTACTCAAGGTCATCAGATTTCTTGACAGTCACTCGAAAGTTGCCTGGGTCTCTTACTTGGGACTTGAGTCCCACAGCGATCACACTCGCGCCAAGGAGTATTTGCGGTCTGGATCCTTTGGCGGTGTTTTGGCCTTCGGTGTCGAAGGCGGTTCGAAGGCAGCCAACATCTTCGTTCAGAACCTCAAGATTGCTAGCCACTTAGCAAACCTTGGTCCGTATTTTTTTCTCGCTTCTTCGAATGGATGAATGAGTTTTGCAGGCGATACCCGAACTCTCGTTATCTGTCCGTCGACTTCAACGCACATTCAGGCCACCGAAGAAGAGAAATTGGCCGCGGGAGTATCCAATGATCTGATTCGTGTAAGTGACCTTCTTGGTTCCCGTTGATGAAATGCTTCAATATCTGATAGGTATCTCTGGGAATCGAAGCAATCAAAGACATTATCGCAGACTTTGATGAAGCGTTGACATCAGTTCAAGTGGTGTTCTAGACGATACTCTGTGGAACGGCGTTCTGTTTTCGAGTTGTCTCTCCGTGTGTCCTATGTGGTGCTTTCCTGATGCAGGTATATTGTCGCAGACCAGAATATGATACAAGCTTTCCTGTTGTCATCCCGTCACTCCGCTATCGTGAGAAGCACGGAACGTTGAGAACTAAGTACATGGTTTTCGATCTACCAAGTCACAGAGCAGAAGCATGACCAGGGTTACAGGAATGACGCCACAAGACTCAAGGAGTAAATTGAAAATTAAAAATTCTTAAGCGGGCCTCGAGGCGAAGGAGTTCTCAAATAGTATCTTTCTGGAAACCATGGTCATCGATGCGACATTGAAAGCCGTTGCCATTGTTGGAGCCGGTACAGCCGGTCTTGCGATGATGAAGACCCTCTTGGACTTGCCAGAAGCACAACGAAGGAGCTGGAATATTGTTGTCTTTGACCGACAGAGTGAGGTCGGAGGTTTCTGGCCAGTATTATTCAAGCGTCACACAGATTCTAGCTCATACTAACTGCAAGTACAGCTGTACGACGAACAGCCAGCGAAGCCGCTGAACCTGCCTCTCTCGCCTCTGTACTCTCATCTTGTGACGAACGTGCCAATCCCGATGATGACTTACCCGGACTTTCCCTTCCCGTCTGGGACTCCGTTATTCGCGAATCATAGGCATTGCCTGGCTTATTTCAAGCGCTACGCTTCTCACTACCGACTCGAGCCTTACATCTCCCTAAACTCCGAGGTTATTTCTGCCAGCTGGGTAGGAAATTCCACAAATGGGCAGTGGGAAGTCTCCTATGAGCAAGCTGGAACACGACACGTTCAATTCTTTGATCACCTGATCGTTGCTGCTGGTGTGAATCATTTCCCAATAGTGAGCAGCTGGCCTGGACAGGAACTGTGGCTCCAAGGCTCTCTGTATCGCTCTGTCACACATGCTGTCTGGTATAGAGGTCCTGCATCGTTTGCCGGCAAACGTGTCTTGGTCATTGGCGGCGCCGCTAGTGGCATTGATATAGCGAATAGACATCTTCCGTTGCTGCCGAGGTCAGATTGCCTCAGTAGTATGCGCCTTGAAGCAGTCTGACCACTTTACAGACGTATCTCTGTCTGCGAAGCACGCCTGATCCAATCTATGGCGCCATCTCAAGCAAAGTCCAACGTAAACCCGCTGTCTCTCATTTTGTCGCCAACGGGATAGTCTTTGTGGATAACACGGTGATTGACGTTGACGTGGTCGTTCTCGCCACTGGCTACGAGAAACGCGTTCCATTTCTTGAGGCTGGAAAAGCACTTCAGGTCGTCGATGCGCAAATAACGATAGACGATCTTCATTGCAGAACGCTCTTCACGGTACATTTTACGGTTACCCATCATCTCCTTCCACTAACGAACTCTCAGAATCGTCGCTATATATTCCCACTGTACAAGCATACACTTTCGCTTGCAGACGCATATCCAGTCAATGCGCTTGCATTCGTCGGACTAAACACGGCGAAAGTTGGTAATGCCATGCTTGACATTGCGCAATCCATCTTCATCGCGCAATCCATCCTCCATCCTGACCTACTTCCCTCTAGAGAAAAACTCTTATCTGCCTTGGCTGCCGACGAACACGTATTACGAGAGCAAGGACTCGATCCCTATGTCCAGGGACATACACTATTGGATGGAGTCGCCGATGATTATCAGGACGAGCTCGTCGCTCTGGCTCAGCCGGGGATATGCGGACCATTTGTTCTGAAGTGGAGAAGGGATCTCATGAAATGGATCCATGTTAGAGCAGCGTGGAAACGCGTGGAGAAATTAGGGAATGAAGATACATGGTTGAAAGGAGTTGAGACCGAAGAGGAGTGGGCCAAGCTCATTTGTGATTTGGACGTCTGGGAAGCTGTAGATTGCAAGTTGTAGTTAGAGGCGCTGGCGTGTGAGATCGTCATGTGACCCTGTTAGCCTGCGACCGCGGCGTAGTCGGCTTATGACATCGTTTCATCGTTTCAGCGATGTGCCTCCACTCCAACTTCACGGACGAGTCCTCATTTCATACTAACATCTTTGCTATATCGTGGCGTAAATGGTCTCATTGGGCTCTTACAAACTTCAGCTTCAACTTCGCCGAAGTCGCGAGCTCACGCAGGCATAAGGAGACAAACTACATCTGATTCACCATCTGTATCCAGCAGTAGTAAGTTACGTACAACGACGCAAATAATTTCCCTAGATGCTTCACTCAAAGAATAGGATCGCCCTCAACTCGATGGATTGGCGAAGGGGAGAGCCCTCCGGCGTCGTGGGATCAACGAATGAGCTATGCGCATTGAAGCTCACCACGTCGGGGTCCTTGCTGGAGTCGAAACTGAAAAGAACGCGTCAAGAGGGTATTCGGTAGGTTTAAAACACTAAAGCACCACTTAAAAATGACAACCTCCTCAGGCGTCATGCCCCGCAGGTAGACCCACTTGTGGTTCTTGTTCCACTTGACTGCGTAAGTCTCCCCTGGACCACCAGGGAATTTGAGCGTCATAGGGAACAGGTCTACGTCCTTGTCGACGGTGCTGCTATCAATGAATCCGAGCGGAGTGTCATAGGCCGCGTTGCCTATAGGTCTCCAGAGATTGACGATTTGGAAGCGGTACTTGCTGAGCAAGTCGCTCGCCTCCTCCTCTGAGAAATGACGAAAAACGCGCGCTACGGCTGAAGTCGGCGTCTGGTCAGCGTGCACGTTGAAGACAGGCTGGCGCTTTAGCGGCGACTCCTCCATGTCTCCGGGACGGTGTCTGCGAATGGCTGAAGCAGTATAAGACTTCGTAACACGGTGAGCTACAGCTACTCACTATGGTCGAAGATCTTGACTTTGAACGCGCCGGTAAGCTTCTTGTAGAGCTCCTCGGACTCAGGGTAATATTGCTTTACGACTTCCTCGTCATTTGTGAACGAGGTGTGGCAAGAGACATGCTTGTAGTATTGGAATCCAGCGTGGTCAAAGAGGTACTGGTCCTCCTTTCCGCGGATATTCTCGACGGACACGGTGATATTGTCGCGAATGTAGTTCTTGTCGTCCCTATCATTGATATTTTTGTAGGCTCGAGCACCATCCGGAGGAGGAAGATAGTACGGAGCAACTACAGTCGTAGTATCGACCGTCTTGGTTGACATGATGGTTGGGAATTGTCAAGCAACTGCTGAACCTCACAAACCGCTTTTCCAGAGTGAACAAACAGTCAACACGGCGGATTCCCTTTTGCGTACTTTTATTATTAAATACAAATACTCTCACAATAACAGTCACACCTTCTAATTCAGAAATGAATGATGGGCTTGTTCGTGTCTACTGAGGGCGTATTATTGTTGATCTTGAATCGTATTCTTGACGTCACCGGTTCTTATCCTTCCTGCATCTGGCGCTTCCGGGATCCAGATCAAGTTTTCGACCGCCCCTTTACCTCCTAAAAATAGCATATGTGTAAGTGTAGTCAGGTGTAGTCACCGAACCAAAGACGCTAAATATCATAGACCTTCAACGAGTGCGTACTTTCCGCTTGATGGAAGAGCTCAGGTCTCAACTGAAGTCTGATGCAGATTCAAATTGCCGCCAAGCACGGCCTTATTCAAAGGAGTAACTGAAGTACACGCTTTTGGTTTGGCTGATTGTTCGATTCATTCATAAATGGGTTCTTTTAGCGCCTTACTAGCGGGAGAAGATCAGTGATGGACCGCTGCAGCGTTGATACAATTGCTCCATCTCATGTCAAGGAGGACCCATGTGAACGAACTCCATTCTCTATACGCCGTCTTCAAGAAGTTGGTTGTTCCTATGTCAGATGATGTCCCAAAGTTTATGATGGTTCACTTGTGCGCATACAGTCTGCAATCATGCCTCAAACGAATACGCCGATCTTATTTTGGTGTCACCCCAGAACTTGAAGAAGGTGAATGCGGAGTTCTCGCTATCTGAAGACTGGTATGCATCAGTTGCTCCTTCGCCGCCTTGTTACGATTCATCACTGTCACGCGAAGCTGTCAACAGTTCAGAGGAGCGTATTTAAGTGCGTGAACGTGGATTTCGACTTCATTCGCCCCACTCATCTCGATATGCCAATCCTCGAAATCACCACCAACGTCAAGGTGAGCTCCGCGTGCACCGGTTGTCTCTCATTGCTCATCCAGATTGCTTCCAGGTTCCCGACGAAAAGGCGTTCACCGCCGCGTTGGCTCAGGTAAAGCCACACCGCCCGAAGGTCGAGGACGTGGCTCACGCATTTTCTAGCACGGAATCACAGTCCTTGGGATGGACAAATACTGGAACGTCATGTACAAATACAACGAAGGCCTGATCTTTGCTGGAACCCACGAGCCGGCCTTCTACATGACCATCGTAAATTTCCTTCTCGTTCAACTTCTCGTATAACTAACAGCACCCTCAGCTCACCGTCTTGGGATTGCCCACTTCCAACAACGCAGGATACAGCAAAGAATTTTTCGCTTTCATTGAGAAAGAGCTCGGTATTCCCCATGACCACGGCTACATGTACGTTGAATCGACTTTAGGGCATTCCCTTTCCTTAGACTTCCGTTTAGCATCTACAACGATCCAGGCCCTGACCGTCTTGGGCACAAGAGCACCACGTTCGATGTCCTGTTGAAGCAGATGGGAAAATAGGCAGCTGCAGGATGTCTATAATAAACAAATGTAACAATCGATCTATGCCAATTCATTCTGTTTGAGCATCACCGCGCACCAGCAGCGAGTTTCTGGGTTAGGCACATCACGCACGGAGAGGAGATTCGATGGAATGGAGAATAAAGAAAAGTATCCAGGCGAGTCAGCCCTCAAGGTCAAGGCGTTCCAAGACCATCGATGATGGGAACCCATACCAGTAACGCATTCCGTGGCATGTTGAAATCGATGATAGGTCAAATTCGGCCATCAGAATGTGAACGACAACGCGTAGAGGAGAATATCCGTACTATCTCTTGTGTTAAGTGCACGCTGGTGCCCGCACCTGGCAAGTCAAAGGAGGTCATTACGTTATGTGTAAAGGCAAGGCAAGAGCAAGGATGGAGTCGTGTCTCAGCGCGAAAGGAATGTGGGACAAACGCCTTGGCAGTAATGGCAGCGTTCGTGTGAGGGGTTGAAGAGAAAAACAGTGAGAACCATGGAGGTGAACAACCCCAGGTAACCGTTAGACCATGAGTATGCTGAAACGACCACAGAATACATGAAGATTCCATGCGTAATCCTGAAGACTCGGCAGGCCAAAGAGAAAGACGGGGCGCGTCTCGTCGTATCCAGAGTTGAAAATCAGCAACCCCCAAGTCTCTAGATCGTACTCACAGTGAAACGCGACACTTGAAATTAATCATACCCCACACACGGATAACACACAGACACGCTCACAGCCGCGTACCTCAGCTGGTACTGTACGTGTGCCTGTGTTCATTTCCCCCAAGTGTCGAATTTTTGCTCCCCCAGCCACCAGTGTTCGTCGGCATTCATGTATAGTAGGCGTCCTCAAACACGAGTTCTACGTGGACGAGTGTCTTAACGAGTAAAACAATTTGACTGGAAACACAGATTTTTTTTGTGTCGAGTAGGCATGTCATTGGGTGGACATTCAACGTTCCGTCGAAAAAGACCTTCAAATAACGGAACGCGACTCGGAGCCAGCATACCAGAGGAGCCACCCCCCGGAAAATATGCCGTCCCGCAATGAAAAACTCCCTCCGTTGTAAGGCGAGCACAACCTGGATGACGGCAATGGATAGACAGAGAAAGCAAAGCGACTAAGAGTTGGAGAGGAAGGTCAATCCGCCTGGGCCTCCAATAGTGTCCGGTGATGGCACGGCAGTGAGAGGTCCGGCAAGTATGTCGCCAGAGGCGCGCGCTCGAATTGCGAGAAACGGATATGCGAGGCGTGGAATGGGTGTCCCATAATAGCGCGCCAATTGTGCAGCATGTCAAATGAAGGTTGGCGACGAGATGGCCTTTAATCCCAGAGGCGTATTGGCATAGCTGATAATCTTTCTTTTACAGGCATTAGGGACGCCCCATTTTTGCGCTACATGCCGCGTCTTGTTGGTTGAAACCTGAGACTTGAGGCATAAGAATATCCAGCTCCCGGCGGACAAGTAGCCCAGTTGTTACACATCCGTCCGTTGTGCAAACAAATCGCGCTTTTTTTGCCAGAAAAAAAAATCTAGAGAGTACATACCTTCCATGGCCGGGTAGGCTCTAGCAAAGAAAGAACAAGCAGAAGGTTGACAATCTGCTTGTCACGCAATCAAACGTAGACACGTACCGCATTCGGTAAGTTGCTACGATGCGGAAGAAATTGACGAGTTTTTTTTTGCCCTGCGAAGCTTTTTGTTCAGCTGAGAACCAACTCGCATCGTGGTGCGATTTCAGTGCGTGTCAGTCAGTGGGCTTTTTCTATTTGACGGGTAGGGCGTCACGGTCGAATTTCACGGCTCGCTGTCATAGCTCGTGATGTGGAAAGCAAAGTACACAAGACTAGCGAGGATGACAGGATAGCGTCCGGGTTCTCCCTCTACGCTCTAAATACATGTGTTGAATAAAGGTCTCTTTACACAGAATGAGGAACCCTCACCGACGATACGTCGCGGCCCCCGATTTAGATTCTCCACATAAGAGTAATGACCCAAATCAGCTCTGGGAGAGACGGTGAAGCAAATGAGCGAGAACAAACGCAAAGCCTAATCCCATTCCGTACACCAATACCTACACGCCCGCCGTTAAGAACACCGGCCAATAAAGTTGCGCACCGCCAACGTCGCACCAGTGTTCACGAACAGACCAACGGAAACTCGCGACATAAACACGACCGTAGAACAGAAGCGAAACGTCCGAATGACCCAGGGCTATGACACTCGAAAACGCGTGTCATTGATGTAATCCGAAGAGCGGTTAGGGAGCTTTGGAGCTCTTCCTTCACTAGTCGGCGATATCGACGAACAGTCGCCACTTCCGCCTGCATGGGAGTGTATTTCTGAAATGTCCATTAATGCGTCGAAACAAAATACAAAGCATCCGTCCATTAATACTGTCCATGCATCAGCACACCAAAACAAAACAAAACAAAGTACCACACTCACTCTAATCTGATATGACCCGCTCGCCTTTGTGAGGTATCGCACCCACTTGATGCTATTATAATTACTCTTCTCAAACACTTTCAAGAATCGCACAATCAGGCCCGAAGATGTGAACATGAGCACCTGGAAATCGACATCGATAGGCGGCCGCGCCCAAACCTGCCGTGTCGTCGTGCTCGTCAGCTCCGCCGCGCCAGAGAACGTGCACTCCTGTCCTCCTTGAAGCCGCGGAATCTTCCACACCACCACATTCTCAGCAGGAACGTATTTGGCCTTGCCGGTAGCAACCTGACAGTCGACCGATGTGGTGTTCAAAGGTGTGGGTATTCGCAGAACGACGTTGGTCGCGGACAGTTTGTTTCCAAATGCAGTTTTGACCGTCACGTCGTATGATACTTTGGTCGTCCCGATTTCCGTGACTGTTGGTATTACCCGGAGAGGAACCTTGACGTTCGTTGTTGCTCGGTACCTGCGCATCCTTGATTAACATGTGCAGTTGAGGAGGGAAATGAAAGACCTACCTCATCAATTCGAATTCGCCGTCTGGTGGAATGAAGCTGATACTCCTATCGGCGTCAAAGTCGTTGAGACGGACACATTGATGGAAGCGGCAGTCATCCAGCTCGACGGCATCGCTCATGCCCTTCTCGCTCTTGTCGATAACGAGCTTGTCGTTAAGACCAAATTTGCATTCGGGGGTACCAGACAGGTAGGCGCGCATTTGGATGTGGCCATCAACGTCGGCGCGTAGGACGGTACCTGGTGGTCGTTAGTTGGAGACTTTGAAAGGCATTGCATAACGCACCTTTCGCTGACATGCTGAGGTTGACAGTTTCGACAACATCGACAAATGCCTCGTTCTTCTTGTATTTGACATCCCCACGTCGCCAGCTTGTCGCGCCAGTAGCTTGAGCTGTTATCTTGGACGACTCTTCGGCAGCGATGGCAGACGAGACGATGCTCTCTGTTGTGATGTACGTCTTGAGAGTATCTATTTCGCTGTTCTGCGGGTAGCCAAAGTCATTGATTTCTATTACATAGTGAGATTGAGTAGGAGGGCATGGAAAACGCGCGCACCGTCGATTAGCTCGTATATCAACACAAAGTTGTTCTTTATTGACTCTTCGTCAATCTTCCCAAAGTAAGACTTGCAGATATTGATGAACCGGTAACAGAATTCGAACACTAAGGCGGCGTTCGCGTTTGTCCTGCGAGACAATAAGTCAGCAATACAGGCAAGCAAGACGCGAGGAACGAAGACAACGCGAATAGAACCATTGTTGAACGGATAAAGCACATACTTGGTGACTGCCACGACATACAAGTTGTTGATGCGAACGTGGAAGAAACTGGTCGATCCCAGCGTTATAATCGGCGACCGAACATCGCTGTTCGACACGACCTGAATCCGAAAGACGTCTGCAATGGACCGCCTGCGACAGTCGTGAATTGGGCGGAAAAGCGGTGCTTTTTCGGTACCCACTTGAAGTCCGTGCGGTACAGGCGCGATATCAGGACCTCCCCCTTCTGGTTGAATATAAAGAACGCCTGCGAGGGGGCCGTCAACGCGGGGAAGAGCGAGGGGATATGAGACGCACGGAGATCATGAGAGTTTGAGGGCAAGGGTATGTCACCGATCGTTTACCGATCGCTGTTCCGGACCTTGCTTCCGATGCGCTTTTCTGGATAGGGTGCGAGTGCTCATTTCGAGCTCAAGGTTCACTTCATGGCAAAATAAATACTCATCAAATCCGTGGGCGTGTAGCCGAGCTGCTAAGCGTACCACCTAGGGAAGGTTTGCGCTGTTTTTTTCTGTCAGTGCCACCCAAGCTTCAAGTATGTATTCATCTATCCTAGTGTCGTGTTTCTGCCAGTCAGATGAGGTCGACCTCGGCATATCTGATTTTCAGGTCCGAGTTCAAGCAATGCGGAGAGGAGTGTTTGTCTTTTGGTTTTGAACTGCCCAAGTCTTAAACGTGGACGCTTCAAGTCATCCAAGGCATGAGTGATTTGAATGTTTCTTTCTATGTTCTGGGTTGTGGATTAATGTTGATTCGAGTAACCACAAATTACGGTTCGCTAAGATGCATTTTCTTTCGACTTTTTCCGCCTGTGTTTGTCCCTCTCGCCGCTGATACAGAAGCAAACAAAAGAACGTACCAGATCAATTGAGTTGGGATTGTCCTTCTTAAACGGTGGCCGCGTATCTCAGTCGGTAGTTGTGCAGCTTGATAAAGGTGGCTAGGATTTTTGCAAGTCAGGCCAAATCAAATTGAAAGCGGGTAGTGCATGAAGCTCCAGTCTTCATTTTCAGTAGAACACGAAGGCCAAAAATCACTATGTGCTAGCTTAGACTAATGCGAGGAACGAGCGTGAAGTCTAAGCGTTAGATAAGTTAGCCAGAAATGTGTGAGGTCCGCAGAGCCGGCAAGTGCCAGGACCGGCTGGTCCCATCTTTGGGGATAATGTAAGCACTGCCGGCGTTGGACGCGCTTTGCTCTTTTTTTTCTCTGCGCGTCCATCAGCGCATTCTCGTCGCGTTATTCTCCTCGGTCTTCGTGGAATTTTCGAATCTCGACATGTCTCAACAGATGCCTGTTCCTCAGGGGATGGTCCCTTCGGGATTTTTTCCTCAAATGCCATTCCTACCCAACGCAAAGTTGTACCCTCCGATACCGGCAGGCTTTGACTACGACAGCCTTTGCGCGGTCCCGGACTCCCTCCACAACCTGCTCATTCCGATTTCGCACAGACACCGTTTGAACGTGGCGGCGGAGACGCACAATGAGGCCTCAATTGCGGCTACTAGGCTATGCCAGATGGACGCCGGTACCAACTTGACGCTGGATGTCGGTGAGCCGCTAAAGCCTTATTTTGCGTATTCTCCCGAGGAATTGGAGGAGATGGTGAACTCGGAGGAGGGGATTAAGCAGTCGGGTCCTATCCCATACTTCGTGCGTAGGGAAGTTGACTCGGAGCGTACGCGTATCCGCGACGAGGAGAAAGAGGCGAAGGAGCTGAGGAAGAAAATGGAGAAGGAAGGTATTCCCATCGACAACTCGTGGGCCCCGTCGTCGGCAATTGCTTACGACAAGTTTGGAAACGCGAGGACGCCAATCCCCGATCCTTTCTTACAGTCTTTTCGGGCAGCACAGGTTCCGGATATTCACTACTGGACCGACGACAAGCTGGAAGCGATTTTTGCTGACCCCCGTCTTTTGATCACGAAGGACATAGTACCTATGCGGACGACGGCGGACCCAGACCCGAAGAAGGTGACGATTGTCAACCTGGTTGAGATGGCTAAGATCTGGGGTAAGGACAACGACTGGTCTGCTGTCACGGCGGCGGGGTACAAGCAGGCTTTGGATAACATGCTCAAAGCTGTGCAGAGGGTGTCGAAGGTCGGCCAGCACTCTTTGCCGCTGAACTCGAATCCCACATAGAGTATGTCTTCTCTCTTCCAAACTTCGAACATTCGTACCCGTACTGGTATGACTGGGAGCGCGAAAGCAGGAACAAGATTCTCACTAGGGGCATGCATTTCGACTTGGTTGACTGGAAGATTGGCGTGTCGGCGGCACTGGACAGGTTTAGAAGGGACAAGGCCGCGGGTAAGCTGATCTCGTCGACGAAGCGTGCTGCTTCGCCCACTCCTCTCGGCGATGCGCGCTTCCTAAAGCGCCGCGTATGTCGGTTACTTCGGCGCCTTTCTCTCGACCGGGAGCTCCTACCGATGCCTTTCGCCCGCGGCTCCCGCCTGTCTGCATTACCTGCGGGGGGGAGCACGTCAACAAAAACCATCCTTCGACAGCCACTTCCTTTCCGGACGGCTCCCCTTTGTTCGTCGAAAACCGAGACGGGACTCTCTACACGGCCAAGTCCTTTCGAGGCGGGATCAAGAACATCTGTTTGTACTACAACCTCCCCGGCGGCTGTCTCAAGCCTCACCAGGGTCAGGTCCTCCACGTCTGCAGTCTTTGCGGGGGATATCACAGCGCTAGCGCCAGAGACCCCGGCTGCACGCGCGCCCCTCATACCTGAGGGCGGCGCCTCTCCCCCCGACTCACACTCTATCTCCACTACTATTGAGGATGCTTTCGCCTCTGTTTCATCGCTGCTGCTCGCTCTACAGACCTCACTTACTCGAATATTTCTGATTCCATTATTCACCGGCTGCCTCTCCCGAATTCCAGGCCTGAAGATTCCTTGATCTATAATGCAGTTATCACCCCATACGACGCGGATGCTTTCGAACGCGCTCTTGATGAACACGGGATTCTTCACGAGTTTCCTGACCTGGTACACAATCTGAAACACGGTTTTTCTATCGCTCGACTGCCTGCTTTGACTTCTACGATTATTATTCCTAATCATCCTTCTGTCGACGAACACCCCGAGGTGGTCCGGGCGTACATTCAGAAGGAGCTAGATGCGGGTCGCATGTCGGGGCCGTACTCTCAGGAGGAAGCGGAGCGTATTTTACGAGGACCTTTCTATGCTTTGCCGCTCATCGTGGCTGAGCACGACCAGGGTCCCAACTTGCCGCCCAAGCCTAGAGTGTGTCGCAATCTCTCGAAGGACGACAAGGCTTCGGGAATGGGCTCGGTGAACAGCTTTGTCGAGAAGGAGTTTTTTCCGACTCACTTTGATATGGCGCAGGACGTTGAGGATGTGGTGAGTCTGTTTCTTGGTTTGGCCCGGGGGGCATGCGTTGCGCCGTTGGCCACATATTTCCTTCGCTCGTTGAGCATATTTTCGCTCGTTGAGCATATTTCCGCCTGTTGGGCTTGTCTGTGGGTTTTCCCAATGCTTATCTGGTTTCCCAGATCGTGTCTGCGCCCGAGGGTTTACAAGCTTGTCAATTTGACATCGAATCATTTCACCGGACTTGCCCGGTTCATCCGGACCACAAACCTTACCTGGTGGTTGCATTCAGGGCCTCTACTATATCGACCACGTCCATCCTTTCGGCCTCGCCACCGCCAGCAGTAACTCGGGCCAGATCGCTAATGCGGCGGTCCGTGTTTGGAATATTATTTGGACACCCGATGGGCTCGTTCTCAAATACGAGGACGACATGCTTAATCTGCGTTTTCTCATCCCTTTCTCCACCTCTCTGGAGCTCGCTTATCGTTACACGCGCGACGAATCAATGGCGCTCATCGCGGAGCTACGGGTACCCTGGCACCCGATGAAGACGGGCAAGGAGTTTGTAGAGGAGATCGTTTTCATCGGTTTTCACTGGGATCTTCGTCGCCGCCGCGTCTCGCTTCCTCTAGAGAAGCGTCTCAAGTTTCTCCATCGCGTCCGGGAATTTAAGTCTTGCCGCAAGGTTACACTTTCACAGGTCCAGAAGATTCATGGTTCCCTTTTCCACGTCATGTTCGTCTATCGCAATGGTTCTTCCCGTCTTCCAGCAATCTCACGTTTCATTGGCGTCTTCAAGTCGGAGTACATGCTTCTTCATATCCCATGCCCAGTCAAGGATGTCTTGGACTGGTGGGAGCGACGCCTCTCAGACCCGCTGGTTTTTTGACAACTGGCACCGCTTCCCCCATTGGAGGACCTTCACATTTACGTGGACGCGTCAACCTCCTGGGGTATTGGTATTGTTATCGGCCAGCAGTGGTACGCATTCCGACTTACCGACAGTTGGAAGATTCCGGGAAGAGATATCGGCTGGTTAGAGACGGTAGCGCTGGAGGTGTTAGTATACTTCCTCGCGCAACTTGGATTCCGACACCGTCGTCTTTTGCTTCACTCAGACAACAACGGGGCTGTTGGGGCGCACTCCAAGGGCCGCAGTTCAAATGCGGAGATGAATCTCAGTGTTCGACGCACGTATGGGGTTCTCACGGAGTGCGGTATCACCCATTCTATCATTTACATCGCGTCGGCGGACAATCCAGCAGATTCGATTTCTCGTGGGATGCTGGGCTCGGGAATGCGTCTAACTCGTTTGTTCGAGCTTCCTGTCGAGTTACAGTCCTCTCTGGTTGACGCTTAGTGGGTTTCTCCTATATTGGTTAGATTTTAGCACTGACTTTGGGACAGATATGAATATCCTGCTTTCCCAATTGATCTGCTACTTAGTTACTGATTGCTTTGCTGTATTTCGTGCTCTTATGATATTATCTTTGCTGTAAATGAATGTTTGTTTGTTGCTGTATTAGAGGATGGTGCTTGAATAAGTGATTGTCGTGGCTGTGCTGTAGGTCTAAGATATTCGCGTTTATCACGATCATGCCAGCTTTGGACGCGTCGTTATTCAACTCGTCGGGACCTCGCCCGTCCCCTATGGACAGGAACTCGCTTTTTGGTAAAAAGACACGCGAGATCGCAGCGTTTACGCCAACAGCCCGTAAAGCGCCTCCTCTATCCTATCGGTCTTCACCTGTCTCGCAGCAGATGGTCACGCCTCTCCCAGTCTCTATCTTTCCTTCCTCTGACTTGGAGGACACGATTAGTGATACGCGTCTCGCGGCGTCGCTCGCGCTCCCTCCTACGAAGGCGCGCGCACCGCGGGCATCTTCCTATTACGAGCCGAGTCCTTTTCGGCCTCCCGTTGCCGCCAATCGCAGAGCGATAATGTGGACAACACCGTTTTCGAGAGACAGCGCAGCCGAATGCAGCTCAGTCATCTCTCCCGCACTCCAGGCTCTGGTTTTCTCGAAGCTGGCAGGATCCGTGGTACCGGAGACGCTTAACGTGTACGGTGCCGGTCTGATTCGATTCACCCAGTTCTGCGACTCGCACAGGATTCCGGAATCATTGCGCATGCCGGCTCCTGTGCCACTTCTTGCCGCCTTTGTTGCGAACGCGGGTGGGACGATAGGCCATGGTGCCATCAAGAACTGGTTGAACGGCCTTGCATTTTGGCACAAGCTCAATTGGCTCCTTGGTATGGGAAGGACAGTTGGGTTCCGTTGGTTTTGAAGACCGCGATGAAAGAGGGTGTCAAGTTTAAGCGTCCTCCTCGGGGTCCGGTGACGTTGGTACATCTTTGCGCTCTGCGGAAGGCAGTACGATTGGATTCCCCAGAGGGCGCAGCACTATGGGCGACAGCTACAGCAGCGTTTTGGGGCTGTAGACGTCTTGGCGAAGTGACTGTTCCTTCGGAGAAGAAGATCGACCGTCTTCGTCACATTATGCGCGGTTGCACAATGTCGCGCTCAAGACAATTAGGACGCGAGGTCTTGGTGATTGATCTTCCTTGGACAAAGACGACGGGTATTATTGGGGGAAAATGCATTCTCACACAGACGAACGATGATCTCTGCCCCGTGGCTGCGATGGAGAACCATCTGATGGTTAACCATTCTGCGTCGTCTTTGACTCCCCTCTTCGCTTACAGAGTTGGTCGTTCTTGGAAGTCCATGACCAAGCCTTTCTTTTTGAATTTTACGACTCGGGTATACCGCGACGCGCATCTGGAGCACGTCTTTGGTCATAGCTATCGCATTGGTTGCACAGTTCAACTTTTGAAGGATGGAGTTGCCCCTGAGGTGGTTATGAAGATTGGTGGATGGTCTTCAATGTGTTTTCTGATTTATTGGAGGCGTCTGGAGCAGATCATTCCAGCTGCTCTATCACGGGCGTGGGCCCAAAAGAGGAAGGAGTTCGCCAAGGCAAATGGTTTGCAGGAGGATTTGGAGGATTTGGGAATTTGATGTTTGTTATTTTGTTTATTCGGTTTTATTGGTTCGTTCCCTTCTCAGGGCTCCGTGTGGGTTTTCCGGACATAGGTTCCTCGTCCGGAAGCGAGCTTTCAGCTCTTAGGAGCTCTGCTCCGGGGTGGTTGATCCGGTCTCGTACCCTTGTTCTTAGTACGGTCTCGGGTTCGCCTTGCGTCTGTGTCTGGTGTTTCGGGAAAGGTTTCCTCTGGGTCACGTGACCGCTCTGACGGTGTCTGTGCCCCTTTCCCGTTCCCGCCTGGACAGGCGGTTTCCACCAGCTCACCCGCAACCCCTCGCTACTCACATCTCACCTCAAGGGGATTTCACTCACAGTCCCTCCTGGAAGATTAGTTCTTTCTGATTCTATTCATTTCCGCGTCCACAAGGAACGGAAACCCTGGCTAACTTATTGCTAGCTTAGACTAATGCGAGGAACGAGCGTGAAGTCTAAGCGTTAGATAAGTTAGCCAGAAATGTGTGAGGTCCGCAGAGCCGGCAAGTGCCAGGACCGGCTGGTCCCATCTTTGGGGATAATGTAAGCACTGCCGGCGTTGGACGCGCTTTGCTCTTTTTTTTCTCTGCGCGTCCATCAGCGCATTCTCGTCGCGTTATTCTCCTCGGTCTTCGTGGAATTTTCGAATTCCCACCCGCCACTTCCCTATAGTTTGTCCGCTCACGCGGGGTTGATCCGGTCTCGTACCCTTGTTCTTAGTACGGTCTCGGGTTCGCCTTGCGTCTGTGTCTGGTGTTTCGGGAAAGGTTTCCTCTGGGTCACGTGACCGCTCTGACGGTGTCTGTGCCCCTTTCCCGTTCCCGCCTGGACAGGCGGTTTCCACCAGCTCACCCGCAACCCCTCGCTACTCACATCTCACCTCAAGGGGATTTCACTCACAGTCCCTCCTGGAAGATTAGTTCTTTCTGATTCTATTCATTTCCGCGTCCACAAGGAACGGAAACCCTGGCTAACTTATTGTCAATAATTGTAGCAAGCATGTTATCCAATTGACTAGACATACCCGTAGACGTTAAACGTTGAATAGTGAGGTCGCTATCGCACGGGAGGAGAGTCCCAAGTGGGGGGAAACATGAAAGGCAAGCAAGAACTCCCGTGGATGGCAACCAGCGGAGATGGTGGCTGTGACGCCTACTGAGTTCTTCCCTGTCATGGCGCTAAAAGGAAGAGGAGGCTGAAGCACGAGCTACGTTCCTCTCCGCCAGTGTCGCAAAACCTGAGCGCTCATCGTTCAGAGCGTCAAATACGTGCAGACCAGCATCCGTCTCGAGTAGACCCCAACATTCTTGAGTTATCCTAACAAGTTGAAGAATGAATAAGTTGACGAATGACATATGACGAAAGCAAGTGTTATCAGCGAATGGGTACCCTAGGCCAGTCACTAAACGGAGAGATTTTGCGGCGGAGGAGCGATAATCCATGTATATCGTCGCATTCCGAGCCACTTCAACGTGAACGTGCACGGGTCAACGTTCAACTGTCGTCTAGCATTTCACCGCAGAGGATACAGAAGCGCCGGTTATCCTTCTTCAGTTTCCTTATAGTCATGAAGGTCATAGCTTCCAACTCGTTTAGAGCGCGGTCTCTAGGAGTACAGCAATTAACCAATGAACGTCACGGTGAATCAGCCGAGATCACTGGTCAAGTTTGCCATTTGGACAGTCGATGAAGCGGTGATCTCTGTTTTTGATGAGGGATTTCCACGACAGTAATCATTGGACAAGTGGAAGTCTTCAGAGATTTGTGGCTCTATCGGGATTAGCGTCTAACCGGGGAGGTGCCAAAAAGAACGGAGAGACGTACCATGGTGCCATTGGCGGAACTTGAAGTAATTCTTGCCCGGTGCGAGGCTGACCGATTGCCTACTATGCTTCTCGATAATCGGAGGAAACAACTCGCACTCGACTATTGATTCTGTCATTCTGTTGCCTAGTTTGGCAGTTCCCTCCCTCGGAGTTGCGGATCGAGAGAAGCTCGTATTCAATGGCGCTTGATGGTCTTCTCACTGCGCTTGATGGTCTTCTCACTCTCACCCAAACAGCGATGTCGCAACCAACCGACAACAAGAATGCCACGGCGGTGATAGTGACAGATGATCCTGAATGTGAGTCTCGTCCAATATCATTAGTATAGATACTGATTTCAGTCCTTGCAGTCAACGCTGCCGATGGCGACATTTGCATCATCTCATCAGATAACGTCCGGTTCAAAGTTCACAGCACGAACCTGAGAGCCCATTCCTCTGTATTTCCTGTCGACGCTGCTAACGGTGCGGAAGACCCTGCACATATGGCAGAGCGCGCAGAGGTTCTCCGTATCGTATTCAAGTTTAGCTACCGGAACCTCCTCTCCCAAAACTCGCCCTGCTGTCGTTCTCCACCTTGGAGGAGGTAGCGATGGCGGCAGACAAATACCAGTTTCTTGTGCTCTCGGCATTATGTGATTGTTATATGGAGTAAGCGATCCTCAGCTAGGAAGTAGTTGTGTTGCCTCGAATGACCTAGTCTACAGGAGTCATGCCACAGCACACCCGGCTGAGGTCCTCCGGTACGCCTTTCTTCGAGGAGAAGATAGTATACTCGACCGCGTGGCGCCTCATACAATATCTCTGGAAGTCTTGGACACAGCACAAATGTTCAATCTAAATCTGTTCCAGCGATGGGTAAGTCAACGATGTACTAAGTTGCTACGTAACAGGTGAATCGCTCATGCTGTTATGTTCAGATCCTTTACAGAGAAGCATGCATTGCATTTATAGGAGCACTGATTCCAATCGGCGGGGAGACATTCAAACAGGTGGAATCTCGACTGAAAGAATGGGCGTCCCGTCACAGCACGCCTGTCCCTCCAAAATTCTCGCTTTCCTTCTCGCCGGAAGCATGGGCGTATGCTTGGGGTACTTCGGTCAAAGGCAAGGTGGCCGTTCATCTCAGGAAGTAAGCTTACTCGTGCTTTTGGTGTTGCTGGTACAAAAAAAATGTACCGGTCATCCGCCAGTGTTTTCAGATCTCATTTTAATATCCCGTAGACAGGATTTGTGTTGTCTGCCTCGATATCGATATATAATATTCATTACAAGTCAAATGGTCAACACTTTCATATTTTAACCAACCGAGTCGTATCAAGAAAGAAGCTCAAACCCGAGCTTTGACAGCCTGCACAAGCCTACGGAACGCCAAATCGTCTCGCGCATAATCTGGATAGAACGGCGCCTCTTCAAAGTCCTCCAACAACCACTCCGCGATATACGTCGTCGAAGTCACATAGCATTTGCGCGGATTCCACACATTTCCATCCTCATCTGCCGTAAACTCCTGCTCATCGGCGTACATGTTCCACAATGCCTCCTTGTTCTGCACGTAACAGAATGTGCAAAGCCGCGTCATCTCCGTCCTCAGCCTGTCAAGAATGTCTGCCATCTGGGAGCATAACCGAGGCGGATACGATAATGGTTTGTCATCGTCCCAACGGGAAGAGGCTAGAATGGGGCAGTTTATGAGTTGGAGGGATTTCAAGGAACGGCTCTGCGCGATGATGAAGTCTGTGACTGTTTCCCCGCTGAGAAGAAAGCCTTTGAGGGACAGCATCTCAAGATTTGGAAAGGTGACGACTTTCGAGAGAAAGCCTAGGGGCATAATGGAGTGGAGAGTCAGGGACTGTAAATTCGTCTTGACGGCCATCCGGGAGAAAGGGAGTCGAGTTAGCTCTTCTCCAGGCGTCATTGAGCCGCCGATACACGACCGATCTGTCGTGTATACAACACGAAGGGTCTGCAATCTCTCCAGGAGACGCTCCAGCCCGAAAGCGGGCTTGTCGATGTGGGAGTCGAGTGCGAAGTGACAGATGGAGGGGTGTTTGACCGAGGCAAAATCAAGGGAGACAAGGGCTTGGAGGATGGTTCTTTGGAAGACCTCCATGGGCCCTGCAGCAGGTAGAGGCAGCTGCACGGTGGGAAGGTAATGGCCCTGTACTGGCACCCGAACGATCATGGAAACTAAGAGGAGCGAAGTACTTTCTTTGTGTCTGCTCAAACTCCTTGAGCGTGAGATGGTGGAGCGAGGCCTGCAGAGCGGGATCTTTGCTGATGTGATTGGCCAGATCCAACAGCTCACGCTGACGGGCGAGGCAGAACAGAGTATCCTCATTGTCCGCGATGCGAGACATTTAGGCTTATGGGGAGATTAACAAGTCGATCTATGTAGAGTTGCTACCTGAGGAGGTACCTGAGCGAGTAGATGGAAACGACGATGGTGGCCTGAGAGAAACCTGGATGGCGTGAGACGTTGGATACGTGACTGACCATTAAGCTCAGGGCACGTAAATGAGGTGGTTCCAAAGCGAAAAAGACGCTTCGGAGAAATGGTTTGGTGACTGATGGAGAGTAGCGAATAACCTGACCGAAGAAAATCAGACCTTGTAGAAGTTTTCGATTTCCGGTCGAGTCGAAGTTATGATGAGAGCTTGACATTTGCCCGGATTTCGGGGAGCGGCTGCAGCCATTGGAGGCAACAAGTGGAGAACCAAAGCTAAGCCTGCGAGGGAGAGAATCTCATAGATTGGAAAGGTCACGACATCGGGGAACGTGTATGATGGTATGAAGAGTTAGAGATCGTAACTCTTATGACGATGTTTGGACAATGTATACCTGCGGCAGCGAGATTAAATTCTCGGATGCCTTCATTTCTCCGAAGCACTTTTTCAGGTCGATCCGTGCTGGTCTCGCATTGACAAAGGGCGTCATGGTCGAGCAGCACCCGGGGATGGCGTATTCACTGTGGAACCGGTATTGGTCATCGCTATGTATACAGGCTACAATGATACAAAACAAACTTGCTAGCATACACCCAGATAGAGGCGCAGATGCGTTACTCTGGCTAGTGCCGGCGCATTCACCGGAGGAGGCTGCAATCCGGGTGCCCCAGCCAATGCATTCAAAACATTATCGGCACTAACACCTTGAGACGTCGTCAAAAGTAATAACAAGGAATAATGGCGTTGAAATACCTGTCAGTGCCATTAAATCAGCTCTAGTGATTGGAAGAGGCCCTCCTGGAACTGGAGCAAAGCCAGCGGGGTACTGGAGGGGCGCGCGATCTGATGTACTGATGTTATACAGACGCATTGGTAGCAAGGTCAATCTGCAAGATTCGATGAGAGGGAACACATGAAATGAGGAGGAAACCAACTCGATTAGGACGCCGTTGAGGACCGCCTGGTTAGCGTTGACGGTGACCTGGGTAGCGGCGAGGGTGGCCTGGGTAGCGTTAACGGTGACCTGGGTAGCGGCGAGGGTGGCCTGGGTAGCGGCGATGCTCGCCTGGTTAGCGAGGATGCCCGCCTGATTAGCGTTGACGGTGGCCTGAGTAGCGTTGAGGGTGGCTATGAGTGCATTGAGAGCGCCGAAAATCGCAGTGTTGGTAGTGTTATAGTTTGTGACAAGGGTTGTGATGTCGTTCTGCGTCGCCTGAACCAATGGCATGGGGTTCTGAGTGGAGGGGCTCGACATCAGACAACTGTGCATGAATTGGGGACGCACCACATTGGCCACATGTGGCATTTCTGCCGCCAAGGTGGCGAACGCGTTTGACATATTTCCCCAGTTTGGCTGCTGGACATTGACTGGAGGAGCTGGGGGAGCATTCAAAGCAAGAGGTGCCGGGACGTTCAAAGGCGGGATGGGGTTCATGATAGTCCAAGGTCCGTTTACCATCATGTGACTTGGTGTTGCTCTATCGGGTCCCGGACCGAGTCACCCGAATCTCTTCAAAGTATTACGCAACGCACTCTGAACGCATTCGTCGCTCGCAGCTGAAGCGCTAACTTCTGAGACCATAATCATGGCCATATGTGCTGGCTATGTCCTTGTGCTGAATTGCCAAACGCGGCCACCTCTGAATTTTTGCAAAGTAAGTATACTCCTGTACGCTCGTCGCTCGAGTCCAATTCTTTTGCCGTTCACTGACGTCTATGCTGGTAGCCTAACGGCCCTCTTCGTAATGTACGAGCTGACAATATTGGAGGTGAATTCACCGCGGCGCCAAGGTAGTATCTTCGTGCACTTCAACCTCTCTATCTTTTCACGCGTTTCTGAGCTGCTCAGTCCTTACCGCTTCTTTTTGTTTACAAGCCACTGCGGATGCTCCTGCTCAGGTGGATGCCGAAGCTTTCGCAATCAGTCGTGGGCACTGGGAACGATCCTTTACGACACTTGTCGATCTTGAGGGCGCTTAATCCAGTCATATGGTCGTAGTCGGACCGACAGAAGCCATTCTTTTGTTGGCGCTTGATGAAGATCGCTTCTCTTGCTCACACAGCGATGTCAGAACTCACGAGCGACGACAGTACAAGGGCAGCGATAGTGGATGATCCCGAGTGTGAGTGTCATCGCGCCTGTACTACGCTCTTAATGCTAATCTCGGTACTCATAGTCAATGCTGCCGACGCAGACCTATGCATCATCTCATTAGATAACATCAGATTCAAGGTTCACAGTATGAACTTGCGAGCCCACTCCTCCGTATTCCCTGTTGTACACGATGCTACCACCAATGTCAGGGATCCCGCCCATATGGCAGAGCGCGCAGAGGTCCTCCGCGTCATATTCAAGTTCATTTACCCGGAGCCTCGTCTGCTCAAAGTCGGCCAGCTCCCATTCCCTACCTTGGAGGAGGTGGCGATTGCCGCGGAGAAATGGCAGTTCGTCGCGCTCTCAGAACTATGTGATCGCTACATGGAGTAAGCGACTCTCAGTGTTACCATATAAGAATTAAACATTGAAATCAACAGAGATCATGCCGCCACCCAGTAAACAACGCAAATCTGAAGCATCTTCACGATTCATAGTCTGTGATTCCCGGAGCTCGTCTCGTCCATAACCTTCCACACCCCATCTCTAAATCCCCATCATCAGCGACGGATACGTTCGGCTTCCCACCCTTCCTCCACGGGTTCATGAACTTGACAGACTCCCGAAGCCCCAGCGCCAAATGTATACCCGCCGGCGGCACCACATACTCGTCCAGTTTCTCGCCTTTCCCCTCCATCAGCCTTCGTATATTCGCTACGACCACATCGACCTGCGCAAAAGCGGGTCGAGCAGCTTTGTGCGCGCCTGTATCAGCGACGTCTCCGATAGCAAAGACATTAGGGTATTCGGGATCGGTGGCGGAGGAAGGGTGGATCTGCAGAGTGGGTTTGACGCGGACGTATCCGGTGGCCGGGTCGATGGCTGATGGAGACAGGCTGAGGAGCGGCGCGGAAAGCGGCCGAGAACCTGTGCACGATATCACGCAGTCTGCCTGGACCTCGCCGCCGTCCATGAGCTCGACCACTTTCCCCTTTCCATCCTCGCTGTCCCTGACCTTTTTGACGCGGTGGCCCAAGACTGTCTCGATTCCAACCTTCTCGAACTTGGATAATACTAGGTCATGAAGAGCGATGTCGAAGCGGTTCATGACCTGTGTGCGGGAATGTATGAGAACGACAGATTTTGCGGGATAGTACTCTTTCACATCAAAAGCGACCTCTAGAAATCCGATCAGAACAAGTAAAGGTAATGTGAGAGCACACTTACGAACGCCGTACGCGCCACCGCCAACAACGGCTACTCTGTTTGCCTTTTCTACCTCTGCTTGCAGCGCTTTGAACTTTGCTGTCTCTATTTTCTTATCCGTTCCAAATGACTGCGAGGGCCCCTCAGCGCCTAACGCAGACGATCCAGAGGTGCCTGTAGCAAGGATGAGAAAGTCATAGGGGATCTCCTGACCCCCTGCAAGCACAACAGAGGTCGCTGTAACACGTTCGGCGGCGCCTCGAACAAGTCGTAATCCAGTCGTGCCATCCGTCGAGGTAAGACCAAACGGAATGAAAGCTTTCCGCTCAAATCCTGGGACGACGCTTATCCGGGGAAACGCGAATAGGTGCTGGACATGCATCAGCTTCGGGCGCGTCAAATCGTAGCATCATCATGAGCTCACCTGGAAATGCGAATTCTTCTCGACCAGCACGACATTGTGCTTGTCACCAAAAGCCGTAATAAGCTCTTCTACAGCTTTTCCCCCGACGTAGCTGCCGCCGATGACAACCATATTCTTCGTTCCTTCCGGTGTAGTGGCCATTGTGCGTATACGAGAAAACGCGGAGGCTGGAGAAGAGAGTCGACGTAGGACTTGGGTAGCCACGACTGCGAACGTCGAATGGGATAATGGAAGGTGTATATATAAGCTGCGGACCCAACGGTAAGTGGATATGTGGATGCGCGGGTCGGCAGCGTATTTAAAGCCTGCGAAACGACGCACTATTTGAGACGTACGAAACGACGCACTATTTTGAGACGTGACCAATCTGATTAGATGCTTATTCGCAACCGGTAAGCGGTATGACACGGCGGACTTGCGCGTCGAAAAGGCATAGCGCGAAATCGGTTAAGTCGTCGGCAAGCACTATCGTCGCTGGACACAGTGTAGAGGTGCTAAATGTCACAGTCAGCTGCGCCATGTCGAGAGTTTAGTACCTCAGCCATACGAGCAAGGTCATAAGTGGGGCTAGCCAAACGCTGACGCGTCACTGTCCTGGTCCAAGTCCAGAGGTAGGAGGCCGGTCACCGGTCAAGACTCAAGACTAGAGGTTGCCGAGACATGTACAGTTTCTGGCACATGATCTTATTCATGAGAAACTTTCTACACAGCGACTGAGCCTTACGTTTTGTGACGGTGATGGTGGTTTGTTCAATGTGCCGGGTACATCGGGCCGAGCTTCACTGACTTAGCAAAACCACCATGTCTGTTCAACTCAACTCGCTTGTAGCACCGCCATAATACCACGCTCTCCTACTTCTCCAGACTACCCTACGCTCGAGATGGCTACTCCTACTGCAGCGTCACTTGATGCCAATTGAATGAACAGTCACCTCGTGGTAAACCGCAGGAAGCAGCGACTTCCCTGTCAAAGTGATGCTGTGGAACCTTTAAATAGTACTTTTCGCGGGCTACAGCAGTAGAATCCCATTGGTCTGTTCGTCTTCTCTACCTCGTAAGGTCCTTCATTCCGTGATAATCCTCCAATTTACGCCAGCAACGCTCAGGATGCTACCATCAAAGCTGGCATTGTTCATCACGCCTTCAGTTTTCGCGGTAAGAGTGTATGCTCTTCCTGTGAACTGTACGACAGCAGCAGCCACGTCGGAAACAGACATAGACGATCTGCGTTCCCTCTACGATATCGTCTGGGGGTGTCTGGCAACCATCTTTGCATGTACATGGCTAGCGGTACACCCAAATGTACCGAACGAACGCATTAGGACGAGGGGTGCGTTCTGTATAACGCTGCAACGTGTCAAACTTGCCGGGTTGGCCATCATCGCTCCGGAAGTCATTCTCATCTGGGCGATGAGACAGTGGCGAATTGCTCAAAAGGTTAAATGTTGTGCGTTCTTGTCTTCGATGTCCAGTGCAAGACCTTAAGAGAATTGTAGGGCATTCGCTGACGATGACTCATGGATTTATGCTGAGCATGGGAGGCTTCGTTGACGCATCAGGCAGGCTCATATACAAAGTCTCTCATCTTCATTGTGAAGACCTTCCTTCAAAAGACGAGCTCCAGGATCGAAGCAAGAACGACGCTCTCGCTAAACTCATAATTGTACTCCAAACCCTATGGTTTGTCATTGGATGCATCTTGCGCGGTGTCCGGGCATTGGACATATCTCAACTAGAGGTCCTCACTTTGGCGTTTGCATCTCTGAATGCCGTAACTTATGCTGTGTGGTGGCACAAGCCGATGGATGTCACTGTTCCCATCCGTCTGTCTTACTCCTACACCGACTCGGCAGGCTCGAGCGTGGTCACCCTTGTAGACCGATTACCAGATGCAGCGGAACGCGCACCTTTGAACACCTCCGACTACGTTTTCACGTCATCGAGCACACTTGCAGAGGATGTCATGTCTCAAACTGCTCAGCTAGGCCTACATGGCGCTTTGACAACCGGCGAATGCGATTCAACGACAACGCCGTTGCCTTTTGTTCATTTAGAAGAAATGAGTGAGGACATAACGGATTGTCGTCTCAATCCGTGGCTAGAAACAGAACAATACGACAGGCAAGTCACAGATTGTAAGTCCTCTTTCCTAATTATAAGTCGGTCCTAGACTCAAGTATTCAGACCACAGATTACCCAGCATCTCAGAGCCGTCATCCAGCCGTTGGCCTGTCGAGGAGACGTGGCTAGTCAAGGCTAAATCCTGTTACCGATCATCGAAAACAGCTATCTACCGGTTTCATGAGCGCTTGTCAAAATCTTTCGATTGTGTTGTCTCTCTTTTCGGGAAATTGGCCTTCCAAGGCGGGCGTCTTAGTACTGCAATAATGTTGGGAGATCGGTCTTCTTCATCCCATCTCCCTGGTGCGCTTACGGCGCCTCGTGACGCTGACCCCGGTAGAGATGCAGCGGTGGCATACGCCGGGTGTGCTTTTGGAGTTGTATTCGGCGGGTTACATTGTCTTGCATGGAACAGTCCGTTTCCGACTCTTCTAGAGAGTTTCCTTTGGCGGACGTCGGCGCTTATGGTGACTATACTCCCCGCTCTGTATCCGTGTATATACATTCCTCTTCAGCGGTACCACGCTGTTGGTCAGGATGCATCCTTTTCGATATTTCTTCTGCGGATAACCACGATTATACGACCACACTTCTTCATCCCTTTTCTTTATGTGTTCGCTCGGTTGTCACTTGTTACTTTGTCGTTTACTGCGCTACGAGACCTTCCACCTTCCGCTTACCAGACAGTTCAATGGACCTCTTTTATTCCTCACTTCTGATCCTTTCCGTAACATTGCTCTACAACTTCATGTACTTACGAACAGACCATCTTCAATCGACAATCTCGCGAAACCATTTCGTTTGACTCCTACATCATCCTATTCTTACCGCCCACCAGTCTCGGAGAAGCAACCGGGCATAGTCAAATGCTTGAAAGCTCAAGGACAAATGATTTCACAAATAGCAGTACATGATTTTACCAGCGACATAGTCCTTTCAAGTCAGTCAAATCTCCTTCAACCGGCGCGCTAGACCTCAAGCTTGAGGGTCTTCAAGTACTCAACCAAAAAATCGGCTCCTTTGAGAGCAATAGCAACCTGTGCCCTCCATCAGAGTTGAAAAAATCACACAAAGAAGGCCACTGACACTTGTAAGAGTGGGGTTGCAGGCCGTCGAATCCGGAATACAACCATTACCACCGACCCAGATGTTCTTGTAACCGTGAACCATAGACGAGGGGTCGGCTACAGAGGTCGCGGGGTCCGTTCCGATACGAGTCGTTCCCTGCAAAAACACGGGGGCTGTCAGTACTTGATACAGGTAACGTCGGAGTAACTGAGCGTACAGTGATGTGAAGAGCAAGTCCTGGTTCCTGCACAGAGGTTAGTTAACACCGAGTTGAAAGTTAAGTTGAAGCATGACGGCGTACCATGAACTGCGGCTCAGACCCAGGGAGGTAGCCACCAAGTGCATTCGCGACATCGGTCATATCGTTCATCATCCTAGTACGACGTGAGTATGAACAGGTTTAGACTTAGACGACGACAAAACGAACTTGTGATCAGTCTCATGGTCGACTCTAGAACGAGTGACTTCAAACTACTCATAGGTTCATCAGCAAAAGGTAACTCGTATGATAACGAAACGGGAAGCTCACGGTCGCTTGAGGCATACCATATGAATCAGTAACGCCAGGCGTCCATTCCCCAGTCAGGCCGTGCCGTTCTCCAAAGAACACCAAATTATCTTCATTGATCTCTTGTCTCCCGAACCAGCGCAAGTCCACAACAACTCGCGAGTCCGCCCTGGGCCCGACACCGCCGTAAGAAAAAGCGTCTCGGTGAATCTGCGTGTGCCAGGGATGTTCATGACTGTATGGGATCGTCACCTGCGGCTCCGGCTCGTCGAAGGGAATGGGAAGAGGATCTGTGGGGTACTTTGCGTAGTGAGCTGCGACTTTATCGGCGAATTTAGGGTTGTGCTCGATGTCTTCGACGATGTCGCGCTTGAGAACGATCTGGGAAAGGCGGCTCGTGAGCATGTAGACGAAAGGAGAAGAAAAGGTATGGACCTGGCAGAATGCGATGGACTGCTCGCAGAGATAACGACCGAGGGCTTGGGGATGAATACCACTGTTTGCGAGCACCTGAGGAGTGCCTACGGCTCCGCAGGCAATCACGACACTCTGCGACACGGTGTGAGCAAATATTGAACTGGCTGGGGAGGATAGTGAAGCATCACCTTTACAAGAACGATGACATCCTTGTCCGTGGCCAGGTCACGGACCAAGACAGCCTTAGCCATGCCCCCTCGCTCAATGACTTTTGTCACCCTCGCCTCCGACCAGAGATTGAACCTCTTGTTTTTGACCACATCGCCGAGCACCGTGTTGGGACCACTCCACGTCACGTAGGCAGGATTGTCCTTTCGGCGCTCGACGGCAAGAGGGAGGTTCTCAACGTCGCGCTTCCCTAGAGCAGTCTTCAGAGTCGACTTGACCACTTCGTGACGGATAGACCCGTCGTATTGATCAGGATGCACGTTGAGCAGCTTCTTGCCGCGCTCAAAGAGTGGAACGAGTTCAGCCTTGGGGATAGGATTGTTGACCAGTTCCTCAGTGTGTGGCGTAGCTAATTTAAATGTGGATCAATACAACGAAAAGGGATTCAAATGACAAGGAGAGCGTACGGCAAGCGCAGGTCCAATGAGTAGCCATCCCTCCGACGGTGCGGGTGACGGCACTAGACTTGAGGTTGACTTCCCGCCGTTGGTTCGGGTTGCTGTTTTGGAAGATGAGCACGTCCTGGGGACTGGGCTGCCAGGAGTTCCCTCCAAGGGTCGGGATGTATGTGTCGGCGGGGGACACCGAGACGGGTTGAAGAGCACCGTTGATAACATGCACTTTCGAATAAGAGACACTGGGTTAACGATATGATTGAAGCAACGATGAGCTACTCACCAAAAGTATCGATGTCCTTTTGATATCTGGACAAGGGTCAATTTGGCGTCAAGTCATTTAGGGCGAATGCGGTCGTACTTGATAGAATTCTTGTGGTGAGCGCCAATGATTGGATTATCTTGGGAGCCAATCTCGACCATGAGGACCGACGCCGTAGGGTGCTTGTCGATAATCGTACGCGCATAGGCCGCACTAGAAGATGGGACAGATAATCAGCAGGGGATTGGGCATGCAGACGACGCCACCGACGCGATGGGACCACTGCCAGCGACGAGAACGTCTGTGACAATGAGTCCAGTCTTCAGACCGCCAGGGAACGAGTGTTCGGACTTGGGTGGAGGATTGCTGATAGCATGGTCGATATCTTGGGTTGAAACGCGTGGCATGACGAATTGAACAGTGAGATGTAGTAGAAAATGAGGAGAAAGTCATGTTCTTGGCCTTAAATACCTGAAGTCAGTACCCGTTCATGTAAGTTACATTGCGTTATAGGTCTGCGGAGGTTAATGTCAAGCGAAGCTAGAAGTTCGGAGGCGACACTCACCGGTGTCAGCTGAAGAGTGGAGTAATACAAGATGAATGGAGGACTGCAGGGATTCCTGGGAATATGTACAGCCAACGACAGGCAGCAGCCAACACAGCGAGTATTCCAAAATGCGCTCCAGGGGAACTCCACAGCGCTGAAACAGGCGCTATAAGCCAAGGTCAAGGCGAGAGAGCAAGGGTCTCAACAATAGGCGACTAGAGGCGTCGCCGCATACAATACAATCGTTGCCAATAAACTTCGGATTTGACGGACAGCATCGCTTCACGGGTCACCTACTCTGTCAACCAGCTCATCACAAGACATGCAATTCTCGACACGCACCCTTCAAAATGTTCATTATCCTATGATGCCGAGACTGAGAGGCTGCGAGTTAACGTGTCTTCATTCATCGGTTTGACAGCTCGATTGCCTCCATGTCAAAGCTTTCTGTGAAATATCAGATTCTGGGCTTTGGGCGCGAGCGAATAAGCCGTTTTCGGCTACCACGTGCAGAAAGAAGGACGAGTAAGGGCTGGTGAAAGGAGTCATGGACATATTGTGGCGAGCCGAGCGAGAATTTCATAACGCCAGCTTTGAGCGGTGATGAATATCAGTAACAGTAAAGGTGGTGTCGAAAACCAGATACCCAGCCCTTCTTCGGTGATGACCTTGAGTCGCTTTCGCGATAAATTCGGAGTCGCGGTGGCGTCGACTATGTTTGCGCGTCAAGATCGTGAGCCCCCGCACATCTCACTGGTTAACAAGGTCGGCGTAGTCCACATTATTCGTATTTGCTCCGTTTCGAACACGGACGAAGACATGTAACGATATCCCGGGTAAAAGGACAGATTACAGACGCGTGGCGCGCTTTGGGCTATGAATGGTTGGAGCCGTGTTGTCAGTCCAGCTTTGTACCATTGTCTACACGCCAGAGTAGGCCGTGTTGCTCAAGTAATCAGATTGGTCGCGTTTGAGATGATGGTCGAAGAAAAGAGCACTTTTTGTGGCTGTGCTGTCAGGTGACTGTGGGACACTCAGACTAAGACGAGTCTTTGGTCTTTCATTCTGAGCTCTTCTCGCAAAAAGGTAATTTCTGTATGATGGCCAAAGACAAATTATTGCAACCAACGAGCATCCATGGAGCGTCCAGGATCGTCCCGGCTCACAGTCAGCTTTCACCGCTTTTTCACATTGTTCACCAAGTTGGCATCGGTTCATAAATCGATATTACAGAACTTTGTTCGCTCACCTTCTTTTTGTAAAAATGAGGCGTAGGCGCTCGCCTGCGTGGGTGTATATCCCACAATTCTAGTTCAAGTACGCTGATCAACGTTGCGCCACACGACGAGCGACCTTGATCGTCCCGATCATGTCTCACTTCGCTTTGCTCTTAACATCATGAATCCCTCTACTCGCTTGTTCTACACGATAAATTATATCAAGCAGGTTATTTTGACAAAGTGGTATGCACAGTATATATGTTCAAACACTACATGGGACCTTCTTGCTGATGGATACTACTGCAGAAAGCCAGTCTGTATTCATTTTCCTATCAGTGTCAAGCCAAACGCCACCTCATAATACTGCAGGTTTACATATACTGTTGCTGATGGACTTGTCGTTAGAAGGATGCCGGGCTTTGCCCACGAGACCGCGAGCCGCGCGTTCATCCGCTTCGTCCAGCATGCCTTTGACGACCTCCCCGAGCTAGAGAGGTTCCACGATTTTTATTTGGAATGTGGGAGCACCAGTATGTTGTTCATCATCAGATTATGCCTTACTCTTTCGCGAGTCTCATCAGTTTCTGTATACAGTTTATCGCATCACCACTCCCTCGTTAGAGTGGAAACAGCCCGATGAATGTTTTTACCCAAACGGGGCCAGATCACCGAGTGCTGTTCTTCAAGTGGGTGCGACTGAACATTTGCCCGAGTTGCACACCGACGCAGCTTGGCGGTTGACAAGCGTTTGCTGTGAATGTGGACTGCTGTTGCCTAAACTAAGTTTTGGTAGGCTGAGGTGAAGCTGGTTATCATCATTATAGTTGCTCCTCAACCCTCGAATACTGAACCAAGGATCACGTTTGAACACTGGGAAATGGCAGAGGATGATTATCACCGCCGCGTTCCTACTTTACGCCATACTAGTGATTGGACTGACGCGCCGCCAGGCGATTATCAGCTCCCTACAGAGGCGTTTGTCCCCGACGTTGTTACTCGCGCTCATTATCACCCTACTACCTTTCTTTCACCCAGAACGACACATATGCAGGCCGTTCGGAATTGCATTCTCCGAGGGTGGAAGCTTGATCAGGATGATGCCGCAGCGTATCCGTCTGCAGAGTATCTCTAAACCTGCTCTAAACAGCGCGTTGAAACGTAAATAACGGAGATCTTTGTTTTGTTGACAAGTATCGACGATTCTCTAGATTGTAAAGGTCGGAAGTAATAAAGAATTCCATTATCAAGAGACATTGAGTCTATCTAGCGAAGACAGGCAGGTAGACCAATCGGAGTAGAGAGGCCTAGACAATTGGCAGACAGGCCGTAGCCAATGGCATCGTTGACGCGAACAAAGCATGACTTGGTCAATGTCTATCACCACCAATGGATCAAAGACCACTTACGGTAGTCTAGATGTTGTGCTAGACGTATAATGGGCAGCATTCTCTTGTCGTCGTCGTGGTCCCAGTGATCGGCGTCTCTCTCCCACCTTCCACCATGTCCTCCCCGAACCCATCATCCTTTGTCCAGCCCGGCGACACGCTCAACGACTTTTTGCGCTCGTTCTGGCAGCGCCAGGTCGACACCGCGGAGCAGGAAACGCCTGATTTCAAACATCCAGCCCTCCCGCTCGCGCGCATCAAGAAAGTTATGAAGAGCGATCCCGATATCAAGGTGAGCCGCATTTTTCTTGCCCATTCGGCGGCTGACGAGGACAGAGCTAGATGATAGCGGCCGATGGTATGCTACTCGCGTTTCTGCTCTAAGACACACTGTGTTGACCGGGAACGATATGTACAACAGCACCCGTAATATTTTGCAAAGCATGCGAAAGTACGTGTACCCGCCTTTATCCGTTTTTCACTGACACCAATTTGTCGCCTAGTCTTTATAGCAGAGGTGACGGCGCGCGCGTTTATTGTGGCAGACTCGAATAAGAGACGCACTTTGTCGCGGTCGGATATCGCGAAGGCGCTCAGTAAATCGGATCAATTTGACTTTCTCATCGACATTGTTCCACGCGAGGAATTGCCTTTCCCTACGGGTGGTGCGGCTGTGAAGAAGGCAGCTCCGGCCAAGGTGCGCAGACATTCATTCAATGAACAATATCCGCTCATGTCCTTGTTCAGAAGCCTTCTGGAAATGACGAGAGTAGTGGGAACGGGAACGGGAATGGGAATGGGGCATCAGATGCAGCAGAAGTGAGTATGGGTGCTGGTACGGAGGCAGAGATGGAACGAGTACGTTTATTCGCGACTCTATCCCGCATGAGCTTATCCATCTGCGTAGCTAGACAATTTTCTGCAGGCCCAGGACGGGCAAGCGCAAGATGTATGATTACTGTATTGACAATCTTTACTCGTTCTTTCGTTCTTGTATTTTTACGGCAAGCTGAATTTTGTCAATACCACCCTTACTCACTGATTCGAAGAAGAGGGCGTTCGATCAAGTATTCACCAGGTAAGTTTCCTTTAACTCTTTCCTGTTCTTTTCAAGTCCTCCTGAAATTCACAAGCATAGTTCTAATACTACCGGTCACCGGGCGCGTCCAGGGAGAAACAAGTGCATACGTCGTAGCGTCCCGATCGAAATTGGCATGGCTTCGGGGTTGACCTATCCGGGCCATCTGATGGTCGGCTCGATATGTTTATCATGGACTTTCAGATTCAAAGTATCCGATTTCCTAAATGCAGTTCAGAAAACTCACGGCTCAGACTTTTTGTGTAGTTACATAGCGTTTTCCGCGCAAGAAGCAGCCCAATTTCGATATCATATCCCTCAACTTGACGCCCAACATGGCCGGATTGACAGGCATTTTCATTCCGTACCCACGAGCTCAGATGTCTCCTCAAGTTCGCTCCTCTGACAGGTCTACACTGACCAACGTAGCCGCACGTTTCTAAGCTCCTCGTTCACATGCCCCCTTCTCTCATAACTATGGCCTCTACCGGGGCATACCCATCTCCAACGCCACTGTCAACGTCTTCATCATACACCCTGGCGATTTAGTCAAGATACCTGCTTACCTTGTGTTGAGGCGAGTCGTCGAGGGATATGAGGATTGGTGCTCCCGTACATACCTTTCTCTTTGAACACGAGAAGGGAAAGGCCTTGGTATTCGATGTTGGAGCTAAGAAAGATGGGACGGCTTTCTTTGGGCAGTTATTTTTGAGGATCTTTCAAAACAGCTGGTAAAGAATGAGATTAAGGCGGCTATCTGAGGGTGCGAAGATTCTTGAATGGGTATTTTGTGATACTCACGCCTGAAACAGTCATATCCATCTTGATAACATCAGCGACATGGCCACCGTCGACGGCTGGGCTAGTGGTTAGCGCTGAGACTAGGGTGAAGACTAATCCGACGTTTAAAGATGCTCCAACAAATCCGACTTGTGCATCTCATGGCTGACTTTGGAGACGGGAGCTTCCGTGTATATCAACAAGTGCACTCGAATTCTACACAAAACGGACTTCTATATCCTGCCTCCCTCGCATTAATACCTACGACGTTTGTTCTCCTCGGCGGGGACTGTCACGCCCCTTCGCTCGCGTCCCACGTCGTGACTTCATCTGTCTCCGCGAAACCTGTCGGCGCATGTGGGTCGACGTCCATGGTGATCGTGCCGACTGACAGAGCGTCGATATACGTCAACGGCATTGTTGAAGCGGCGAAAATCACGCCGCGACGCGCATCCGGATGAGTTGACCCACCATGCGCGCGGCGGGGAGGAGGATGTTGGCGGGATGATAAAGCTTGAAGGAAAAGTTGATGCGCCGCTTTTTTGGTGTTTAGGTTGATGCGGCGAATGTCTGAAACAGGGCTATGTGGCAGATGTGCTCGTCGACATCACTCGACGTGGCGCAGACGGACAGAGCGCGCGACATTATGCGCTCGCCTATGATTTTTCTTCGTGTCCGTGATGGAACGAACTCTGGCGCGCAGATGGTGATCAACGTCATGAACGCGGGTACGAGTTTACTATCGGGACCTTGCATGCCGCGGGGAAGAGAATTTCCAGAATCGTGTCGGCGATGTGAAATGGTTGAGAGCCCGTTGCGGTTACATCTCCTTCCATGAGATAAGTATTCGCATCCAGTGTTCCTGGGGCAGTATGAGAGATGTAGGTGGGTCTAGGAGCGACGAAAATGTTCTCTTGATCATGAAGTGTGCACTGTTGCCGACTGCAAGTGGGTCACGTCACTGCGTTAATGTGATGCCGCGATTGATTGAGAAACTGGAAAGTGGTGTAAGATGTACATCTTGTCCATAAAGTTGTAGGTGAGACCGAGTCAAGTACCTTGTAACTCTCATTTCTTCTGTAAGTCGATGTTTTGTGGCAGTGGAATGCAGCGTCCTCTAGCAAAAGAAAATGTCGGATGACCTCTCAGCGCACGACGGCTCATGGTTGTGGAGATGCTTCCAAGAATGGAGTGGGACTGGAAGGTGTCAGAGCGTTAACTTGCTATGTAGAGAAGATTGTATCAGATTAGTACCAAGGAAATACTACACAATGTAAATATCCATAAGCAGTTGTCTGCGAGCCAGAGGAAGCGAGGAGAACAGAAAGTGCCGACTAACGAGGCGCACAGCCTTGCCTGAAACCCATCAGAAGGAAAGATTTGATGTGGGAGAGGGATAAATAATGGGTGTTAGGTCCAGGAAAGAGTGTGTACATCGAAATGGAGGTGTGATGCCAGCATCAACGACAAGTGCACAACATCTTAAATTTTTCGGGCGATACTCCGGATACTAAATTGATGGGGGTGGCATGGCCGCGAGCGGTGACGCGGGTGCGCTGAGTCTGTAGATGGCTCGAGGTGAATTCGTAGCCCCGCTATACGACACCGTTACATGATCGAAGGTTGGATTTTTGTATACGGGCTCTGCTCCTTCCGCCACACTACTACAAAATCGTCTCAGTACCAACTCTCAGAATAGGAAACCAAAGCTCGAAACGTAATGGATACTTGCTCCTCATTGCCCTTCAACGGCCATAAATCCAATCTCCGTCCTGATAGTTTCGTCTTCTCGAGTCGGATTGCCAAATTCTATTCTGAAAGAACGACCACACGAGGGCAGCACAGCGTCCAAAGCGCGTCGATAGTGACCACGTGCTTCTCCAGTGAGCCCAATCGTGATGAAGAAGATGAGGGCTGAGAACGGGAACAAGTAGCGTTCGACCTCGACCTCGAGCGCAAAGCCAGTTCTGGTCTGCCACACCACTGCGGGGTAGACATAGATTACGTTGAAGGCGAAGTGTGTTTCCTCCCAACTGATCCACGGAACGAGGGACGCCGCGTTCATACAGAAGACGTATAGAGTGATTGGGACCTTGAAGATAATGTCGGCGATAGCTATGAACATCAGACGTGTATAACGGCCGGCTGTCAGACCGCGGTGGGCAGAAAGCATCCTGTCGAAGGTCTTTTGGCGCTTTCGGAAAAGAATGAGGTTGAGGACTATGCAAAGAATTAGTGGTGTGAAAGTCATAATGGAGACACACGCACCACTGTAGACCGCTGAAATGAACCCCAGGACGACGGGCCACGAGCTGACGAGAAGCAGCGCAACCCAGGTATTGACCACAACAGAATGGCAGTCTATATTCTCGTATATAACATAACGTTGGCCTTGAGGGATGTACGCTAGTAGTCTGAAACTTTAGCAGTCAACCCATGGATGAGATCGAAATACTCACCTACGACTCCTTGAGCAATAGGGACAAGAATACATAGGCAAAGATCGAAAATCAATTCGCCACGCCGCTAAGCCACGATGTCAAACTTGTGTACAGCCTCTAAGTGAGACAGAATCACACCTGTTTGATAGTTCTTTTCAGCGGATCCAACGATGCGATGTAATACAGGCGGCGGCTGATACACAACATGGACACCGGGATAGCGACAATCAACCCGACCATTATATGCGTAGCTAGAAGCGGCTCGTCAATACAGCTCTCTCTGAAATAAAGCGCGAACATGCTAATATCGCACCAGACAGGCGCCATGTCACGGTACCTGCCGTTCCATGCTATCGAGCTTATGAAAGTAATAAAGCAGCCAATGGCGGTCCAGATCATGTAGGCGCAGGTGCCGACGTTCCAAGCTGTCGGCGAGGATTCCTGGCGCCGCCAGAGATGTGGACCCACCTTGGAGATGCCATGGTAAAGGGAGGATAACGAGAACGAGTCCAAGGAATGAAAAGAGGGTGAAGAGCCAGTTGGGGGGATATGCTATGATGATCACGGTGTTTGGTGCCAATAACGAACGAAGAAGTGGGGTCAACAGAGGAAAGCATGGACCTTGGGTGGGATATATGTGTAGCGGAGGCAACGTAAGTGGAACGTCTCTCTCACAGACTATCTTTTCCCCCTTGATGAATTTGTTCGGAACACAAGGAAGAGAATTCAATCGTTCCCAAGGCATACTGTCTTGTCGAGATGAGGTCGGCATTTCTCAGGGGGCGTAATTGAAAAGCAACTCAATACAGAGTAGATACACTGTACCCGGTTGTGTATAAAGAAGATTGTACTTGGGTCGCCGGCATGAGCGATTCCAACCGAGAGCTCATTCTCCAGAAAGGTGCCGGTCCCAGTGCGAAGCCTTCAAACGTTTTCCGTTCCAGCCTCGGGGTTCATTACCAGTTGGTTTTGATACTCAAAAGATTCTTGTCCTACATGTTGGAGGCGACTTCGTTCCGTGAAGGAAGGCGTGAAGGATGCATGACTGGTACTCTAGCCAAGGACATTGTGATGTGGGCAATGCGAAGTAAGTCATTCAAAGAGGGCTCAGTAGGCGATAAGTTCCGATAACGAGCCAAAAGGGATCAAAAAGGAGATGTGCACGATGGTGGGGTAGTAGCAATGATAGCGATAAGATAAGATGAAGATGCCTCTGCTCATGGTGTGCCAAACGCAAGCTAAACCCACATGTACTGCCTCTAGAAAGACATTATTCAAAAATGTGCGCTGTACCCGCCACCCCAGCGATCGTCTCAAATCAGCTATTATTACACAAAGCAACAGATCAACAAAACGTAGTACACTGTCCATTTCAATCGTAGTATTCGAACCCGCCTTCGTCAAGCCTCACATCCGGCTTCGGCTTTCGCTTATGACGGTAAGCACGCATAGTGAGAATTCCCCTGACGCCGATAGCGAGCTCTTCCGACAATTCAGGTGTAAGTTGGAATGGCAGGTCGGACAACACCTCATTCGCCCTCCCAACCACCTTCCTAAGCTCCAGGACGTCGCGTCTCACGTGAACGTCCGCAGTCGGCTGGAGCGACTTCTCCAGGTCGAATAACGCTCTTCCCGATCGACTGCGGATCAACGTGAGTGTTTTGAAGCAGAAGTGACTGTACAATCAGAAACCTACTTGGTCTTACTCAACAAGTCGTCCAGCTCCTCCATCTCCTGCGACTCCGCGTTGGTCAGCTTCTTCTTCGTACGATTCTTAAGCGCCAGGCACTCGGATTTGGCGTAATCGACACAGGTAAGGATGCTGACGAGCGGGCCGAGGAAGATATACCGATACGATCCAGTCAACCCCACACTCATGCATGTGTTGTACAGGTGATTCTTCAAACCCGCTATACCATCTTTTGCGAATCCTCTGCGACGAGCCATTACACTCCTGTAGAGATTCTGGATGAGTAACGCGGCAGCATGTTCTTCGGGCGACGGTGGAGTCATTTCCGGCATATCGAGGGCCTCAGTGGGCTGGTCATCGTTTTCATCAGGCTCATCCGCTGTCTCTTCTAAATGTTCTTCTTGCACAACGGGCTGGGATATCTGCTGTGCTGATGGAACGGCTTGTTCAGTTTGAGAAATAGGCCGGGTTTCGGCGGAAGTCACTGGGCGATCTCGAAGTAACGAGCGAATATCGTCCGCACGGTCATAGAATATCTTGCAGATGCCGCCTTCAGCTTGGGACGCTGACATTCTCGTCCTTTCTAGAAGCTGAATCATGTCGTCCGCGGAATCGTCTTCGAGTGAACGACGCGTGGCTTTGGCCAAGGCCATCCAGTTTTCGTTCGCGGCGTAGACGAATCTGTCATGATGTTAGGAGTCATACTCGGATAACAACTTTGTTCTTACTTGGAATACAGCCTATGCGGTCGGCCGAAATTCCCAAGCCGTGCAACAGCCTTTCTTATCTTCTCACGAAGCGCATCGTTGAGAGTGTTGCAGCCAACTAGAATAGTATTAACCATCAACATTGATCGCCAGATAAGTTGGTGACTTACGAAGACACATTGCGCGGACCCTATAAGTTGTAAGTTGTCGAAAGGACAAAGAATGGCTTCTTGACTTACAGCCGGAAGATGAACAGGTTACGGACAATTGCAGGAGAATTGTACATGTTTCGATTGACGCCATAAATGAGATAATCTGCGATATTTCAGAGGAGAAGTTGTAATATGAATGACACAGCCATACCTGCACCAGCGCCAGTATACAGCTGCTCCAAAAGGACGGTCATGCAGTCAGGGATGTGCCAGAAAATGTTGGTGCGAATAGTCGGGTTGAAATAGGGCGCGTCAATCTCGAAGTATTTTAGTAGCCAAGTTCGCGGTAGGGTGACGTTGTGGAAGCTGCCTTTCCTGGTACAGAAACATAGGATGAAGGAAGAGCATAGAAAATCAACATAGTCGCATAGGACGGAGATGTCGACCGGCAAGTTCTTTTCGACGATATAGCTATGTAAGCGTAAGATTAGTCTTAGCTGTGTATCGTTGTATTTCACTCACTGAAGTGGGAAGGCACCTCTGCCCGTTTGATGGGCAAGCGAGAGTAACAGGTCCTCGTACATGTTCTGCGAAGTATGACCAGAGTCGACCTGGTAGCTATATTGCAGGTATCGAGATGGCACTTCCTCTACGCGGGAAAATTGACTTTGAAAGAGGTAATTCTTCGCAAGTAGCTGCTCGCGATCGAACATGAACGCCATAACGGAGAGACGCATAATACGTCTGAGAAATGTGGTGTGAGGATGGAAGCTCTGCGAGAACGCGAGAGTCTGTATCCAAGATCGCAAGACTGTCATCGCCTCGGTCGCTTCTGGGATGGAGGATATATCCAAGTCAACAATAGTGCCCAAGGAGTGATGCGGGGGATAGAGCGCGTTATAGAGGCGCTCAACCAAAAACCTAGAAGTAATCAGTATCAAGCAAGATAATGGAATATGTTCATACCTCGGTGACAGCGACTGCTCATCACTCTCAAGGGTGAAGGTTGCGTTATTACAAAGCCACCGGAAGATCAGGATTTGTTGTAGATGAGCTCGGACGCGCTGAGCGTAATAGTTGGCAGGAATATCGCATTCCAATAGATGCTCATCTGGACATGCGACACGCGGGCATGCACCCGAGAACATGTAGGAGAGGCAGGGGGTGAACGCCCGAGCGTTCCAGCATACTTCGTTCATGCCGGTAGCTATAGTTCTCAGCCGCAAAGACAATATTTGGCGGAACTGGACATGAAAGTCTGCAACAGACATCTCCGGCGAATATCCACGCCCTAGTCGAAGTAGCTCACGGTGCAGAAAGACTGCCGAGATAGGCGCCGAGACCTTGTTTTCCGAGATTCGCGAAACACCAAAAAGACGTCGTAGAGAGGCATCATTGATGGCATCCGGATGAAAGGCGGCTTTGGAAAGCAACGCGACATATGAAAGAAAAACCGCCAGTTTCCGAACCATTTCGGTTAATGGAGCAGATTGAAGGCTCACACGGGTTGAAAAGACGTGATCAAGGCAGTGTAGTGCAGAAGCGGGATCTTTCTCTGCCAAGAATCCTCGACTCAATTCAACCAATGCGGGTCGCGAATAGGTAGCAATTGCACGGAACATGGCAAGCTTATGAACAGTTCATTAGCGTACAGATGGAATATCATTTATCGCTGCATACCTGTTTCACGTAAGCCGGAGATATACTGCGTATGTCGTCGGGCACTAAAGCTAGAAGGTTTTGTACACGAGGATCCGTCCGCACCATAGAACATGGTCTGCCAAATGAACAGTAGGACCACAGGCCTTCCACAATACAGTCGAGTCCTCGCTGCATTCCAACAGAGTTTTCGGGATCCTGCAAAAAGAGGGAAATGGCAACATCGCGTCGACCATCGGCGTAGTGGAGTTCGGCAGCTGCCACGGTATCGCCACGCATCACTAGAATATCAGCTCGTGCCATTCCCAGGTCACGCTCGTCCAAGTACTCCAGCACTTCCTCAGTTGAATCGAAAAGCCGGCATCCCTTACTGTAGGAAGTTAAGTCGATCTATATTAAGACTGGTACTGCGCCACGTACTCAATCTCCCGAGCATCGAAGTAGGCGAGACGTGCACGTTTGACGATGCTGTCAACAATCTTCACATCCATCGCGTCTCGAGAGGTCTCAACGACATCCAGCGCTTCATCGAACTTCTTCAGGTCCCGATACAATTCTCCCGAGCGAGTGAAATTTCCGGCTAGGCGATGAACGTACGCCGCCCGCTCCATGTTGTTGCCTTCTTCGAAACAAGCAGCACTGTTCTTCAGGTACACGAGGCGGGTTTCATCAGATTCCGCCTCTGCGCAATCATAGAATGCCTGTCCAGCCTCACTGAAAGCAAGGTGACATTCGCGAAGTTGTTGCTTCGTTTTCGGGATCAGCCGCGCCTTCTGGCGCTTGTAGTAAGCGCCCGCTATGGCCGCCCATTTGGGAAGATTTGCCCGCGTAAAACAGTGCCATGCCTGCCCGTATCTCTGTTGATGGAATAGTTCATGTCCTTGGGCAATCCATTCTTCTGGTCTGGAAGAAGTCGCAAGTTGAGGAGCCTCTTTTCCAGGGGCGTAATTGTCCACAAGCCCGCGACTGGTCCAATACGTCTAGATTCATGTCAAGCCTTGCTTGGTGCGCGTTGAGACCCTTACCCTTATCGGGCGGCCTTTTTTAGAGCCGTCCGCTATCCAAACATTTTCTCGAGCTCGGGTAATGGCAACATAAAGGGACTTCAGCTAGAACCATCATTATAAGTTTCAGCCCAGAAACTGATTGAGTAACCTACCTCGTAACAGACGCTAGCATGTCGAATGCTATTGAAGGCTGGCGCAGGTTCTTGCTGGCCCACTTGTCTCCAGTCGTCTATCGCATTGAGGACGACCCGCCAAGCACTATCAGTGATGCCGGAATCGCTGAAGAAGTTGTACAAGAGCACCTGGAAAGTGTAAGCCAAACAAAGTTACAGTCACTAGGAACCTACATCATTGAACTCGAGACCTTTGCTCTCGTAGATGGTCCTACACGAGATCAATAATGATAACAGGGTTTCGGACGGCAAGACTGACATCACAACCCCGACCTTTCCAACCTTCTCCTCCAGGAGTTCCTTAGCGCGCTCGTCTCGTACCAAAATGCCTGGAACTTTTCAGTATAGACCAATTGAACGTCGGATGATCAACTCACATTGGTGTGCCCCAAATTCCACCTTATTGCCCGCATCGCCGAAAATGAACTGCTCTAGCTCCTTGCCGTCATCGTTACTGAAAAACACCGGTCTGCAGCCATCTACAATTCCGACCTCCGGCGACAGTCTATCAATCGAATTAGGCCAAAATCGAGTGATGAGATCGATGACAGAGTGCGCGCAGTCAACGATTCCCGCGTGAGACCTGTAGTTGACGGCCAGTTGGAAGAGTTCTGGGTCCGCGACATGCGTGACCGCGACGTTCGGTGACTGGCTCTGATTCTGGCGGTTCTGATTCTAGGAAAACATGAGCTCTTGTTACAGAAAGAGGCAACGAGGACCCACCTCTATTCGGAATAGGAAGGCTTTGAGGTCATCTAACCGGAACGCGCTTCCGATAGAGATCGCTTGGGCTGTGTCGCCCGCCCAGAAGAGGCCATGAGGGTTTGAACAAAGAGCGCGCAGAACTGGAACCATTGTTTAGTCGTTCATGACTCGATTCAGATGGGACACATACTCATCGCATCGATCAGTAAGTTGTCCTGGACTTCGTCGACATATCTGGTGGGACTGTCAATCACTTGCGCCTCTAGTAAGGTGTGTACGAACAGATGATCAATTCGTGTTCCCGGGACACCCAACTCTTCGAGGTATCGCAATATTTGGTGCGTGCTAACAAGCTTGAGTGACAAGGTATACGATAACCCATGACTACACACCGGTCAGCAGAATCATAACCGTTGTTCTCCATCTTCAGCTTGAGGTAGGACTCGAAGAGTCCATAGACATCTGGCGTGCGACCTTCCAACGTTGAATGTTGACTACTCAAATGCTCGTAATCTTGTAAACTGAGGTACCGCTTCTCTTTCGTGAGCGTCTCCTCCGAACCCTTAATCATGCCTATACATTTTGTATGAGTATGAGAAAGGAGATGAAGACGAAGCGAAAATCCCTGTACCTAAGATCTCGCTGAAAACCAGAGCGGGATCTGATGCCAAGGTTAATGAGATTTGACGAATGAAACGGCGCACAAACACTTACCCAGTCCTTTCCGAAGGGGTTCTGGAAAATGAGCCCAATACGTTGACACGAAGTTCTTATCGAACGAGATCATGTCAGCCTTACGATAGTCCTGCCGCTTGGCCAAAATGTCAGCTTCTAGTAGGTCGCACAACTGACAACACAATCGTTAATGCGGACTTAGACGCTGACATACGAAGAGCGTACTGCATCGTATGTAATGAAGAGAGGGAAGTGCTTGTCTTCCAGCTCGCTATACTTTTCTGGGAGATCCTTCCGCACTTCCCTCTCTTCTTGCGGAATGAGAGAGATGCTTGTATCGCGGCCGGGCGGCGCTACGGACAAGCTCCGAAGCTCCTCCAACGTTTTCGATGCGTGCGTCAACGATGTCGACAGTTTCTCAAAATAATCCTGAACCTTGGTCGCGAGATGGCGCGACTTTGTGACAAAGACTTGGCGAGGCCGTGATCCGCCATTGCCGACCAAGTGGTGAGTGCGCTCGATGAGAAGCATCTTGAAAAGCATGGTTGTGGTCTTTCTGTTCAACGTTTTATTGAGTAGGCGATTAGTAAACCTTGTGTGAACGGGACGAACCCAGTACCACTGCGGCCGATAACATAACACGACGTCGGGTGCTCGATAATCTTCTTTTCTTGAGAGCTGCAGATGGCAATTAGGCATGCAGTGAGCGCCTGTTCACACTTACGAGACCAAATGAGGCAACGTCATCTCCACGTCGGCCATGATTCCTAGAGAAAGCTTTATTGGTGGAAAAAACACAAAGCCAGCCGGGTATGCTCACCATCGAGAAATGGCTGTTCTTGTCAGCTTCCGTTGATAGCTATAGCTAACGGTACACACCTTGGAGAACGTGACAAACTTCTCCACGCTGAAACCGAAAAGCGTGTTCATATCAAATCTATCAGGATAGAAAGCGTACGCACACAACTCGGGAAAGGACCTAGTCAACAGTTAGAAGTCCGTGCACTAAAGGTAAAGCTTCACGTTACCATGGTAGAGTCGTTCGAAACTACATCCGGCAAGCTCGCGACCTCTGCCGGTAAAACTTCAGGGAGCGCCGGGAAGGTCGCGGGCACAAGCACATTCTTCTCGCCCGCGAGCGTCGACGTCATGCGTACCGCACAACTACGCCACGTCGATCAACTGACAACGTTGAAAAGCTAAAGCGCACACTCACTGCTCTCGATAAAGGGTGCCTTTCTTGCGCAATTGACTGCTGATGGCAGCCCGAAGTCGGTTGTCCATCTGCGTATGCGTGCAAATATCGAAAATCTTGATGGCTAACGAGACGGTCAGTTTACATGCTGTCTGAAGCCGGAGTCCATTACCCTGTTGTTCGGCCTGCAAGGGATGTAATGTGAACCAAGGATGGAATGATGGATTGAAACGACGAACCTCATTGTCTGTCGGGATCAAGTCTATTTGATACTACGGATGGTGATCAATCGGTGAGAAACCAACTTAAGCTGTCAACACGCACGATGATCCTTAAATCCCGAGACAGCTTGGCCTCGAAGACAGCGACATCAGAGGACGAAAACCCGCTCAGGCGTTTCTGATTGTCCTCCGAAAAGTGACCCATTGACAACTCCCTATCAGTTTGTCAGCAAACGACTTCCAAGGAGACGCCTGTGGAGATGTACTTGATCTTCTTGACTATGATGTCAAACGCAGCCGGGCGTTTCTTCCTCGCACGCCTAAGCACGTTTTGCACGCTGTTGCGCACAATAATCTTCCACGCTCCGAAACCATCTGGACTATCGAAATGGAGGGCGCTATGAGACAAAGTCAACTGTCGGAGACGCGACGAAATGATCATCCAACTTACGACTTCATAGGCTGAATGAACGGGTACACAGAGCCTGGGGCAGCGGGACTCTGATTGTCAGCTTGCTCGTTCGCTTGGGTCTTGTTCTTGTTTTCCTCCGAAACGGTGGATGCTTGCGGGGGTGGAACGAAGACGGATTCCTGTTTCAAGAACGCAATGACCTTCTCGTCTTGCAGGTACCCAAAATAGAACTGTGAACACCCATGGATAAGCCTTCTACCGTATCACAAACTAAGCACCTACTTCGAGCACTTCCTTAAGCTTCTGTAGAATCTCCTCGACAACCCGGGATACGTCTGGCGGGGACGTTGGCATAGGTACTTCCAGAGCATCGTAATATTTCGAGTCCACAGCGGGAATCATAGGCGCCGCGGCGCGCTTTGCCTGCTTAAGCTTCTTTTGGCTCGGGGCTTTCACCCGTCGCCCGGTGGGAGGTGAATTCGCCACATCGTCGTCTTGTACCTTGGGTAGCGCATATGTGCTCAATGCCCTCAGGACAATGCTGCCCGCCCGAACGATGAGATCGTTGCGGGAGAAGATGGACTTGGTTTCACGATCAGCGAGGTCATCGAAAAGAAACAAGAATGTTGAGGAGAGATTGTGTGAAATGCAGTCATGAACGCTGTCAGGGAATCCTGCAGCACTCGTAGGGTATGCCCGCATGAGGGCAGAAACAAGATACGAGGGCACATCTAGAATCGTCATGTCTGTGTCAAACATCGATGCCACATGTGGTGGAGACCTACTGGCTAGAATCAAGGCTAAAGTCGTCGGGGTTTCATTGCGTGCAGCGGTGAACACGACATTTTTGATATTCTTCTCTTGCAGAAGAGTACTAAACTCGAGGAGCGCACTGTCAACCGCATCAAGCGATTTGAGCTCGGTTCGGAGAAAGAGGTCGGGGCGGTAGGGGCAGGAGACTGTCATGGTTGGTGGGAAATCTGAACGTATGGCTACGCGTATAAGTCAGAACGCAGTCAACAAAGGAAACGATAACTGGCGTTACTTACACGAGGAAGCGGGTCGGACGCAATCAAAGGGTTCTTTTAAGCGCCCGCCAACGGAGGTTGCGATACAAAGCACACGAGACAAAGGTTAACAGCAATGGAGAATTCCCAATTCTCAACTAGGATGATGATCTGTCCAAACTTCGGTAAACTCTGGAGGTTTTACAGAAGGTCGGAGAGGCTGTTCAAGGTGCAACCACGGGAACGTTACGACAGATATAGTCCTCGCTCCAGGCTGTAGCCCTTGGAGTTCGACATCGCCAAATACCCATCTTCTTTCTGGCTCATGTTTGATCTCGTGTCACTGGCAAGCACTCGGCAAGCCCTTTAAAGCGTAGCTAGTTAGACATGCGTGGGTAAAGATGGTCTGGTGCATGTCAAGATATAGGTCCGTGCTCTGTAAGTGAATTGCTAGTCTGAATGAGTAATTACCACGGTAAGATAGTAGAAGACAAGTTTGGCAGTCGATCTTTGGCACTGTTTCTGTTCCATCCGAATGTCTGCTGGATTTCCTCGTCGTATTGGGGTAGATGGGAGAAGAAAATGAGCGGAAGATGCAAATGTGTCCTGAAGGGTTTTGGAGGAGGTCGTTTGCGGCCATTGGAACGAGAAATTAGAATGGAGTCGGCGCGACAGTGGGATTCGGAAGGAAAATCGGACGGTCACGTGCTCCTGACTTCGGATTTCTTTCCATAAGCGAATCTGCAGCGTCTACTGAGGCTTACTCCTAGCGGTAGCTCTTTGTCTGGCTAATGCTCTGGCTCTGGATTGTCCTCTGTGTCTCATTTGCCGAACCAACTTGCAATGCACTAATCTTGCCATCGCGTCTCGTTGTCCACTGCCAGCACGCAAACTACCCGTACGAGTAAGTAGAATGCATATTTTTTTATTATCTGAATCAATGAATACTCCTTCGTACTACCTCTGACGTCTCATACAAGTCTGCTCCAATATCCCGGCGCGAGAAGCACCTCGTGTAAGCGTATGCTTGAGCAAACGGGACTCCATTGGGTATGTCCCACAACGCCGCGGGAAGAGCAGTCACCAGTGTGATTCAGCCCGTCCGGAGTCCAATGCACTGTCCTCACAAGTCTTAGAATCTGTTGGTAGTACGCGACATGTCGCCATTGTATCCATTACACGGGGGGATTACCAGAAACTTATTCAATGTGTCCAGACTCCAAAGGCTGGAACGCACATTGACGTACCCATTGCCTAGGGTGGCGCAGTAAAACCTTGGTTTTGATACCTCTTGAGTTTACTGTGGTATTCAACGGTATTGATACTGTATCAAAACCATTATTAACACTGACAGTTTCAAAACCTGAGCCTCCTGAGACCGGTATCGATAACGTTACTGACACCCCGGGAGGTTTACAGCGCCACCCTATTGAGGATCCTTAGCAGTATTGGGTATAAAAGCATAAAAAGAACAATCATAGAAACCAATATTGATGAGGATGGGATTCGAACCCATGCCCTTTCGGACCAGATACAATCGTGATCGCCACCTAAACCTTAGTCTGGCGCCTTAGACCGCTCGGCCACCTCACCGTGCCGTTGAGATCAACTGCGCTACCTGGATCAACAGCCCTCGAATAACTCTCACATCCCATCGATGGCCTTCCCTTGATACCCCAAGAAACCTATTGAATTCCCCACCTCCGCCTCCACACAGATCCACGTACGTCGATGTAGCAAAGTCGCTTACATTCCAGTCGCGTCCAACCGTCTCAGCCATTCATGGAACCACAGAAACCGAGAAGGGTGTATTAGAAGCACAACAAATATATACCTCGAACGAACTTGGAACAGCTCTCAAATAAATAGTATAGTCTATGTATGTTCTATCTCTATAGATGGTATCAAGTGGTCATGAGCGGGGAGGGTGGTGGATACAATTGTGTTGAAGAGAGAGAGTCCTCAAAGCAGGAAAACGAAAAAAATACTGTAAATCATAAAATCAAAAACCCAATCTGACATCTACCATGCTCCGCCCTCGCCGCGTACAGCGGCCTCAAAGAGACTGAAGCCAGGCAACTCTTCGCCCTTCTTGATATCCTCGCCCTCATCGTCGCCAATCTTTAGTGGCGCAAGCGTGATAGGTGTGTGTAAACTGCTAGTGCTCGAATCCGGTGTACTAGGCGTACTAGGTGGAGGATGGGAATACGCATGAGGATGAGTTTGGTGGCTACTCGCATGTATCGGAGTCATGCCAAACGCCATCCGAACTGAATGGGCTAGATGATGATGCACATGGTGATGGTTGTTACTGTGGGGAGGAGAACCACTGCGACTTCGGCTACTAGGCGGAGTGCGGAACTATGGTGCGGTATGCTCGGCGGCGGTAACATAAGTGTGGGACTGGGAGCGCGAGACGGATCTGCGCTGTGCAGCTGGAGAGAGCGAAGCGGGCCGAGAAATGGAGATGTGCTTGGGGTATGTGTAGCGCTGGTGCGGAGACTGGAAGAATAATGAGGTACATGCGGGCCATCGGAATCACTCGATTGTGGCGAAGGGCTGTGCGGGCGATGGTATGGATGGTGGCGGTCATGATGCATGTGGTAATTGTTCGAGTGGTGGTGCTCAAACGGTGTCATCTGCCACGCGGGACCAGACAACCGACGGGTGATCTTGCGTTGTTCCGTATGCAAAGGCTCGTCGTCGTCGTCGCGGGCATTGGAGATACCAAAATAACCATTACCGTGCATTTCTGTAGTGGGTGACGTGGTCGCGCTCTTGCTCATCCTGAACGAGAATGGGGTCTCCACCGTTCTAGACTGGTATTCCGCCTCCGCAGTCATCAGCGTGGCGCGCCTCGTATTCTGCACGGCGCAAGGCTTCCTCCCTTTCCAATGCATACAACTCGTCCATCGCGACACTCGAAAGTGTGGTGAAAGGCGTGCTCCGCCTGGAATGAGGCACATCATAGGAACCGACTGCCGTGGGTCGCGCATAATCCTTGAGGAAAAATCAAATCAACCATATGGACATCGATTAGAATCGGCAAATACACACCTCATCATCGCTGCCCGCCCGACTTCTTGCCTTCTTCTTGATCCTTGTTTCTCCCCGT
>JADNYV010000161.1:0-85070 GCA_015501055.1 Mucidula mucida
AAACACTAAAGACATGGACCAGAAGCTCGAGGTGTGTTCCCTATTTCTAAACTTAATTCATTTAACTCACGAGTAGTAGGATTTCTCGAAGAACAAGTATCGCGTTGGCCTTCTGGGACCCGAAATGGCAGACGATCCCCGCTTCAAAGCAGTCGTCCTCGACTCGCCCACTTTCCAGGACAATATCATCCAGGCATCCATTGATGAAGGCCACACCATTACGGAATGGGGAACTGATGACTTTCGACCTGAATTCAGCAACCTGATCACTCTCCTCCGACGTATGCCTACCGGAGTTCCTGTGCTCGTAGCCTCCGCGACGATGCCACCAGAAGTCATGGATGATATTCGCTTCAAGTTACAACTTGGGCAGAACACGGAAATTATTGCAGTATCCAACGAGAAGATGAACGTCGCGCTCTCGATCCGCATCCTCCAACATCCACAAACTACATATGCAGATTTGATCACCCTCTTCCCCCGTGATGGCACTTCACCATCCGATTTCCCCCAGACCCTCATTTATGTGAACAGCCGCAAGGTCGCCGAGGAAATACAGGACTTCCTTCGCAAGCACGCCCCCGACTGGATTCCTCCCGACGCGTTCGAATTCTACCACCGGCACATTGACGAGGAACAGAAGGTGACACTTCAGGAGCGAATCAGAGATGGCCGTGCTCGCGCCGTTGCAGCAACTGATGCTCTCGGCTTGGTTAGTTTGTTTTCTTTCCGACCTCTTCATATACTCACAGTTCAAGTAAGGCATGGATTTCCGACTTGTCAAACGTGTTTTCCTGTGGGGCGAGCCACGCACTTTTCTTTCACTGATCCAAAAGATCGGACGCTGTGTACGCGATTTCAGAGAACTCGGAGAGGCGACACTGTACATCACGAAGGCTGCATATAATCAACACTGTTTGGAGTATGAGGCTGAGGGTGGAGATGATTCCGGTGATCCTGAGGAAGAGCAGAGTGATGAAGAAGATGATGACATGGTTCCTCGACCGGATCTTCACCACATCAACAGGGAAGCTGCTATTGAAGACGACGAGGATGAAGACACCACACCTGTAGTCCCACAAAAGCGCGCGGCACCAGCACAGGGAGGCCGAGGACGTAAACGTCAAGCTAAGAACCTCATCGAGACTCGTGATCGCAAGTTTCTGTCCGCCTTCATCGCTACTGCTGCCTGCCGTCGTATTCCCTGGAATGTTTTCTTTGCGAACAAGGATAAAGGTATATTGTCCTTGTTGTTTCTCAGTATATTACTGATTCTTATTAACAGTCAGTCTTGGAATTACCACGCCAGCCGGTGCTCGCTGCTGCGATAATTGCGAGCCAACCCGTTTCCCCGTAGAGACAGTTGTTTTTGGGGCCCCGCAAACCTTCAAGCCTCGCCGTGCTGCCAAGCCATCTGAGGAGCTCAGTGACGCTGTTGAAGTCGCACTTACGCGCTGGCGTTCCCGGACTATATCAACCAATTTCTCAGGACAACGCACGATTACCGGGAAGATGCTTCTCAACGATGTTCTAATCAATCAGATGGCTGGACGTGCGCGCGCTCTGACTGACGTGTGAATCTTCGATGCCAACAACATCTCATGGGCGTGGGGACGTGCTAATAACTATCATTACGGCCGTCAGGTTATTGATGTGATTGGTGCTTTATTGATGGAGTATCCGGATCCACAGGCTCTAGCAAGGGAGCAGGATGCTCGTGAGCACGCGTTCTCACAGTTACAGACAATGGCGCGTGGCGAGCATCATGCAAAGCTCGTCGCAATCTTCGACGCGTGCTACCATGCAGTTGAGTCACAGACGACAGAGAAGATGATCACCAAGGGCCGTGGTGCGAACCGGGTGTCAGAACCTGAACGCCGTTGTCGACTCTTCATGCAGCTACCGAAACACAATGTATGCCATTTCTTTTACCTTAACACGGCTCTCAGACTTCTTCTAGCATTGGCCAACATACTACGATGTCATCAAGTCTCTGATCTCCATGGCGCACATCAAGAAACAGATTCACGCCGGCGTGACAAAGGGATACAATTCAGTAGCTGAGTTCTGGGCGGCATGGCGTCTTCTCTTTGATAATGCGCGTCTGTTCAACAACGAAGCATCTCAAGTCTACGATGATGCCAATACTCTACAAGCAGTCTTGGAAGAGAAACTGGTATCATTAGCTGTCGAACATGGATTTGCTGCTGAATTAGAGCATGTATCTAATACCATTCAATTATAGATCCATATTCGAAACAAACTCCTCTGCTTGCCCCATCATCATATCACGATGTTCATATGATTTGCGTTCGTCGATGTCCATTGCTAAATCATCCTCATCAGCTTCATACTCCTCGTCCTCGTCCTCAGATTCTATCTCCTTATTTGCATCAACCGTGGAGTCTATTGGTCCAGCGGTACCCATATTCGTGGCACGGCGATTGTCATCACTGTACTTGGCGAATGCCGTCCGTGAATTGACATATTTCGAACCCTCAAACAATAGGTCCCGAGCTTCATCGATGTGAGCGTTCTGAGCGCGATTCCGGATGTATACCTGGATATTATCAGCGGCCAAGGCCTCGGCAAGCGCGTCGACCTCCTTGTCCATATTCGGAATAGTATGCTTCTTGCCATAGAAAGGGATCTTGTAGGCTTTTTCGACGGTACGCATGGCATCGCGCAGAGAGAAGATGCAGACGGTAATCATGGACAGCCAATCCCAGCTCCGATTGACACCTTTGGCATTGTAAATGACCTATATTGATGTGAGGACTAACTTGTGGCGTGAATTCTCCGCTGTCTCACCTTGGCCCAGAAGTTCTGGTGTTCTTGAAGCAGGTCTACCTCTTTGAAACGACCCCAAAGACCAGTGATGTTTACAAGCCAGTTGTGAAGAAAATAGGCTCTGTATAATCCGTGTATCAGTTCCCTGTGAGAATGAGAATGATGAACATACTTCAGCTTAGGATCATAAGAGTCAAGCCGTGCAAGGGTCTCAAAAATAGCATTGGCGTACTTAGGCATCGTCTTGGGTGTCTGCATCATGACCATCCACATCCGTAGCACCAGAATCACTCGGCCGATGTCCCCACTCTTGATCGCATAGACGAGAACACTGTACCAGAGCATGTCACGGTTTTGAAGGATAGCATTCTCGAAAATAGTATCTCTCTCCTCCTCTGCTTTCTCGTGAACTTCGTCGTAGGCAGCTGTGGTGAAGAGCTGATCAAAGGCTTTCTGGGCTACATTGTCAAACTCCTCCATTGTGGCATCCTCGGCCCAGGCGTCGAGATCCTCCTGTTCACAAAAGATTCGAAATGCATCCTTGATATGCCCTGCGAGAGAGATCTCCAACAGCTTGTGTGATGGCTTCCACCGCGTGGATTTCTGCTTCTTCCATCCCGCGGTCATATTTTTGCGCTTGAGTAACCGATTGTTCTCCCACCACAAGCCCGATGCAGCACCGGTCTTATTCCAATGCTCGTTGACCACCATACGGCAACCAGCCATCTTCGCATGAAAGAGTCCAAAGCGTCATATGACCATCTTCAATCCTTCAATTTCGCCCGGCGAATTTCGTCGTGCCGATTCAATCTGAGACAGGTCAGTCAATGCGCGCGGGATACAAAGACAACGGACCTTGTCAATGAGTGATGCCGTTAGAAGATCTCCATCCGCAAAGATAAGTCCATGAGCGCGAATCTCCTCGTTCGTCACGCCTAGCTGCTTGAGGATCGTAAGGTAGACGCGAATGGTACCGTCAATACTAGACTCGTCCTCGTGCATTGCTGGAAGCGGATATTGCTCTGTCTTGTGAAGAGCTATCTTGATAACCTCGGGATACTCGTGAAAGCTCTTCTTCAGATGACCTAGACCGGCAATAACATCAAGCGCAATCTTCTTCAACTGCCAAAGACTGCATTCCTCCAACTTGACTGCGTCCTCCGGTGAGATCATGGCCTGCTCGGGTGTCCAGCTCTCTAACGATTTGGTTGAGGTGCGGGGTGGTTTCATATCGAGAGGAAGCGTGCCATGGGGAACGGTACCACCAGTGAAGGGGTCGTGTAATGGAATGAGGGTTGCCGTTGTGCCGTTGTTGAAATGATTAGCTGAGTTAAAGCGTTGCGCCTCAACGTTGAACGCAATGTTGAGGTTATCCCAAACAATAGAGCACATGCACGACTTGATGACTTCTTTGAATTTGCGGATTCCTTCCAACGAAAGTGTCTCAACGTGGTCAAGAATCGCACCGTATGAGGTGGAAAGACCCGCGTGCGATAGGACTTCAATTTGACGCTTGGCGGCTCCCGAACCGAGTAGGAAGAGACCGATAACGGTCTGAAAATTATTCAAGCGTTGGGAACGTAAAACAGCTAGCATTGCGCAGATGGTGGCGAAGACCTAAGATGCGGAGAAGAATGCGGGGTAAATTGATGGGATCAATATGGCTTTAAACTGAACTCTCACCAGTCCTTTCTCGCGTCGTGTTTGGTTCTTCTTCTTTCCTGTCTCCTTTGGATCCGTCACAGGCTCCGCGTCTGCTCCAGTGACCGTAGTCAGAATCTCCCAAAGACTGGGTGCGAGCGTAGGCAAAAGGCCGGCCAGCTTCTCCACGGAAAACGTCGACAATAGCTCAGTGACCGAAGTCTTTGAATCACGCGCAAGATGTGCTTGGATTGCCTTTCCTTCCTCTGCAAGAGTTTTCGACAGCTTCTCCGAAATAAACTCGTTCATACACCCTGGTGACCACTCATCCATTTTCCTCGCCAAGTCGTCTTCGTGGTCACGGAAGAATCGCGTGAGGTTAGCAGCTACCTGCGGGTCGCCTTTACGCATGAGGAGGGAATCGACAAAATAGGTCATACTCTTAAATCCAAAACCGCCGCTCTCAGCGGGCACCGTGAGCAGCTTGAAGACATGGTGAGCAGTGTCGCGGTCTTTGGCATCTTGAACTTCCTTTTGTGTGGCCGCTTCTGCTTGCACTGCTTGCCATTTCTCTGCCACCATATGCGCTCCACCAGCGGCTTGTTGCCGCGCCTCATCGTCAGGCCAGAGTGCCATTGGCTGAATACTCTGTTGGCCGACTGGATTCCGTTGTCGTCCACCAGTGCGCGCGCTTCCGCGTGGCCGACCACGACGCTTCTTCTTTGGGGAGTCTAGGATGCTCCGCCCTGAGGCGGGGAGACCAGGAGAGTGTCGTTGATTTGGCGGAGTGATGGTGCCCGGATCGAGAGGCTCAATGGGAATGGGCGTCGTTTCACAAGAATTGGCACTCCAGAATTTTGGAGATGCAGGAGCACTACTGCTTGGCTCAACGATTGGCTCCAGATCCTCGTCGTTATCGTTCTCGGGCTGTTGCTGCTGCAGAGCAGGCTGACCCCGTGTACTGGCGCGTGTACGCCCGCCCGTTCCACGAAATTGCTTGACATATGTTTGAGGAGTGTAGGCTGGGTCTTTGCTTCGCGCTCGTTTGAATCCCCCGACCATGTTGCGAAGGTTGAGAAGGGATAGGAGGATGGGGGTCTTACTTACAATGATCGGCTTGTCGGCTGACGAATTTTGCGAATTTAAAAAATCTAAAAACATGCCTGTCCTTGTATTTGCATTCTCCAACATTATAGTGACTCAGAATAATTATTGCGGATGGTTCTTACTTTGACATTTCAGAAATTTGGTGAAGTGCTATTAAATCGTGGGAAAAAATCCGACCCCACCAAAAGTGGCCGAATTGTTCCAGACGCTCCGCCGGGTACTTGATCGACTGTCATCGAGTATCTTACTGGCGGGCGTCTGGCCTCGAGACTAGATCAAGTATGTATACTCTACAAAGAAGAAATAGATACATTGTGCCTAAAAGATCATCCAAATTCCTACTCCCACCATAAATACACCTGTTATGAATTGCCATATTTTCACACTTTCACATCTTATCATATCTTATCGGGGGCCTTGTCTTATCAACCAACGGACTGTTTCATCATCTGTTTCGTCACCAATCATACTCCTGTTCATTACCGAAGCCGTACTCATGTCGGACACACGCCTAACACATGGATGACATCATACATGCCGATACCTCATGGATTCCCCATTGTATACACACCACCGACACTCGTAGCACACATGGTCGTTTCAGTATTATTACTTACATGCAGTTACCACTCGTATTTAATGGTTTCACGGACTAGTAGCATACAACACTGGGTCAAGGGCGTGGAGCATCCCTAGTGGAAACGCGCATGGACAAGGAGTCTCAAACACAGACTTACTAGTATATAAGCAGTAGTGTAGCATCATTGTACTTTAGTTCTGATCTCGTTTATACACCTGGCCTAGCCTAGTCTTACGAACGCAAACGTTTTCTCTTTCAGTTCTTGCTGTGGTACCTGGTTGAGTCTCGTGGCTTAGTCAGTCGCTAACAGAAGATCGGAACTACTTTCTACCACCTACCACACATCCCTGATCGTCGATCAGCACTTCGCTGTTTGATCATCGCACATTCCCCATCCCCTTTTCTGTTTACAGATTGACGGATTCCTAATTCCAGCGCACGTCCGCATACGTGTGTATTGGTCCCAGTAGCGCCGGCTAACAGTTAGAGATAACTGCCTCGGGTGCTGGAAGTAGCCGCTCTCACGAGAACGAACTTTTGGCAGTTGCACTTCAGTGGGCGCTGTTTACGGGTCAACCCCCGTTCCCAGGAAAACTTCGGCTTACCTCACACCAGAGGGACGTCGGCTGGGCAATTGCGAACTTGTGATGAGCTCTTGGGCTCCGTAGATACATAGTCAGTAGTCGGTAAAATAGCGTAGACAGTTACGATACCTACCTACTTTACTTACCTTACGATACACATCATCATTCCCCACCCTACCAAGTCCTGGATTCTATCTCAGATCTAGGCGATTCCTCCTTATTCATCCAAACCTCTATTCCCTCACCCGTTTCATCCAAATCCGCATCACCCATATCCCCATTTTCACCCTTTCACTCTCCGATCCTATCACCCCGATTCATCATGTCCAACAAAGCACCCGAAACCGCCCCTCACACACCCGCTCATCATGCAGATGTTGAAATCAAAGGCCGATCCCTGGTCAACAAGCCTTACGACTATGACGGGGACAAGTCCAAGTACAAGAGCTGGTGGCGATCGATGTTCACATACATCCGTGACAAGAAGAACAACCTCACATCTGACTCCGAAAGGATCGATGTTGTTCTCTCCTACATCCGAGGAGATCACGTAGATGCATGGGTCCAGAACTACTCGGACCAGAACTTTGACGAGGAAGAAGAGGAATGGACAGTCTCTTGGACGGAGTTCAAGGAAGACTTGAAGGAGCGATTTGTGGATTCCAACCTCGCGCGAGACGCGCAAGATCAGATTGAGCGGTTGCGCCAGGGACAAGACACCGCTCAAGATTTCTTCCAGAAGTTCGAGGTCCTGCTCACTCAGGCAGGATATTTGAAGGATGACGCATTTGTTGTGCGACTTCTCGAGACCAACGTCAACGAGAAGATCATTGATCAGATCTATGGTAGCCGAGACGGGTTGCCAGAGAAGTACAAGGATTGGAAGGCACAGATCCTTCAGATTGATCAGCTGTGGAGAAGACAGGCGGCGAGCAAGAGGTCCGGCATGCAGTCCCGACCCCAAGCTCCGCAGGCGGCTACATCGAGAGCCAATCCTACGAACCCACCTCCAACGCCGATCACACGACGAGATGCTACCGGTGTTACCTATGGAGGAGCCGGCAGGCCGATGGACATCGACAACGCACGTCAAAGAGGACTTTGCTTCAGCTGTGGCGAACACGGCCACGTCAGCAGGTTCTGTCCGAAGAAGGGTCGACCCCAGACGATTCGGGGTTTATGGACCGAGATGAATGACGAGGAAAAGAAGAAGCTGGCCGAAGAGTTGGGTTTTGCGAAGCTCCCGCAGTAGACGCAGTCCTGCCGGAGCAGTCATCAAGGAAAGGGTCGTCAGATGCAGAATCTATTTATAGTACGGGTACTGAAACATCTAAAATATCATCGACGACTTTACCACCAAAACCTGCGAAAGAAAGATTTGAGCCAAATATGCCCGAGTGGATCGCACAACGGCTAAGAGAGGATGACATGTCGAGAGCAGTGGGAATTCTGAGAGCATGGATGCCGGAGCGGAGAGAAAGAGAAGCAACGGAGGAGAAAGTGATGGCGATCAGAGCGTTGACAAAGGAAGCTGCGGTGGAAGTTGTGACGGAGTTGAAAAAGTCGAGGAAGTACATCCGGGGAACAAAGGGGCAGGACATGAAACTCCGAGTAACCATAGAGAGCGTACACACAGGCTCTGAATGGGAAACGAGTGCCCTTCTTGACAGTGGAGCAACGGGTTCTTGTGTCAATAAAGAATTCGTCGAGAAGAACGGACTCCCGATCAAGGAGTTACCGGTCAAGCTCCCTGTCTACAATGCGGATGGAACCCTAAACGAGGGAGGAGCAATTGAAGGTTTTGTGGAGGTCCGGATGAAGATCGGAGATCACGCCGAAAAGATTGAGTTGGCCGTCACCAATCTCGGCAAAACAAGTATCTTTTTGGGGCTAGATTGGTTACAATATCACAACCCCACGATCAATTGGACGGAATCCACATTGACTTTTGATCGATGCCCAGACCGCTGCGGCTATCTACCTGAGTACGACTCGCCAGAAGACGAAGGAGAAGATGTAGAAGAGAAGTTGGAAGAGGGAGAGCGCTTGTTCTGGATGGACTGGGACAACTATCGCAAAAGCGGTGAAAAGCTGAGATCACAACAGCCTTCATCTGCTGCTGCACCTTACATCGAGGAATTTTCCGATGTATTCAGCAAGGCGGACTTTGATAAGTTACCGGAGCGAAGACCCTGGGATCACGCGATAGAACTCACGCCTGGTTCCAAACCGGTTGACTGCAAGGTCTATCCCCTTAGTCCATCCAAGCAGAAGGCATTAGACGAGTTCTTGGAGGAAAACATACGCACGGGACGCATACGGCCATCAATCTCACCTATGGCGTCACCATTCTTCTTTGTCAAGAAGAAGGACGGAAGCCTTCGGCCAGTGCAGGATTATCGGAAGTTGAACGACATGACAATCAAGAACCGATACCCCTTGCCGTTGATTCAGGAGCTTATCGACAAGTTGAAGGGAGCAAAGGTTTTCACGAAGATGGATGTCCGATGGGGTTACAATAACATCCGGATCAAAGAAGGTGATGAGTGTTAGCGACGGACTGAGCCACGAGACTCAACCAGGTACCACAGTAAGAACTGAAAAAGAAAATGTTCGCGTTCGTAAGACTAGGCTAGGCCCGGTGTATAAACGAGATCGGAACTAAAGTACAATGATACTACACTACTGCTTATATACTAGTAAGTCTGTGTTTGAAGCTCCTTGTCCATACGCGTTTCCACTAGGGATGCTCCACGCCCTTGACCCAGTGTTGTATGCTACTAGTCCGTGAAACCATTAAATACGAGTGGTAACTGCATGTAAGTAATAATACTGAAACGACCATGTGTGCTACGAGTGTCGGTGGTGTGTATACAATAGGGAGTCCATGAGGTATCGGCATGTATGATGTCATCCATGTGTTGGGCGTGTGTCCGACATGAGTACGGCTTTGGTAATGAAAAGGGGTATGATCGGTGACGAAACAGATGATGAAACGGTCCGTTGGTTGATAAGACAAGGCTCCCGATAAGATATGATAAGATGTGGGAATGTGAAAATATGGCGATTCATAACATCACCCCCTCCTTAAGGCGCAAGTTCCATTCTGCGCCAGAGTCGCTCCATGAGGGCTGCAGAGGGTAGCGTGACGTCGAGGGGTTCGGTATCGGGCGGTGGCATGGGTCGGAATAGATGTAATGGAAATTGTGACATGGGGACTTCAATGCGAGCAAGCGCGGGTGGCTTCGGCTTGTTCGGATATTGTTGGTGGAAATCGCTGATAGCTTCGTCGGCATTTTTGAGATTGCATGCCGGTTCCCATGTCTGCTCGTGTGTGCCGTAACCTTTCCAGTGAACCTTGTATTGAAAACCCCCGCGGTACTTCCGGGAATTAACCACTTTCTCAACCTCCCATTCCGGTTCGGCTCCTTCCAGCACAGGTGGTGGACGCGTGTCTCGGGGTTGTGTCAGAAATTGGGGCTCGTGGTAAGGCGTCAACAGGGCCTCATTGAACACGGGATGGATGCTTTTCCACGTGTGAGGAATCTGGAGCTTGTAAGAGCTCGTCCCGACTTTCTTGATCACTTTGAACGGCCCGAAACGTTTGTCATCGAGCTTCTTCATTGGTCGATCCGTGCTGAGATTCGTCCCTTCCAGCCATACTTTGTCGCCTTCCTTGTACTCCACTGCCTCTGTCCGTTTCCTGTCATAAAACCGTTTCATATCCTCTTTGGCCATCTTCAATGCCGACCCCACTTCATCCCATGTTTTCCTCATGCCGTCGGCAAACTCCTGCGCAGTCTCATTTCTCGATGCCGTTTTCGGGCGGTGCCTTTGTAGGGGTGTCTGCCCATGTCTGCAAAGAACGGAGTGACTTTAGTTGCCGAGTGTACCCGATCATTGTAAACAAATTCGGCAGAGGGTAGCCATTCGTGCCAGTCGTTCTGATGGTAGTTGACAAATAACCGTAAGAAATGTTCTATCTCTTGGTTCAGCCGTTCCGTCTGCCCATTTGCCTGTGGATGATACGCCGTTGTAAAGTTTCCTTGTATGCCCAACAACCGGTACAACTCCTTCATAAAACGCGAGTGGTATTGTGGACCGCAATCATGTATCATCTGGCGTGGCATCCCATGTATGGGGAAAATGCGATCTCGGTAGATGCGGGCCATGCCTTCTGACGTCAGAGTGGTGTGTGTCGGTATGATACGTAATCGCTTTGTGAAATGGTCCACAAACGTGCTGATAGCGTTGTATCCTCCCGATTCCGGCAGCTCTCCAATCATGTCCGTCCCTACTATTTCCCATGGCTCGCTTGGCACATCAATAGGATGAAGAGGTGCAGCCGGCTTCGTGCGATGTGACTTGTGACCTGGCATTTTTGACACCCTTCTACGTATTCCCGGACATCTCGGCTGATTCCTGGCCACCAATAGGTGCGTGTGATCAGCTCGAGGGTCTTGTATCGTCCAGGATGCCCTGCAAGCTGTGCATCATGGTGCATTCCAATAACTCTTCCCCGCAATTCCTTGTCCTTTGGTATGTAAATACGATCCTTCCACATAATAAGTCCATTTTCCTTCTCTTCCCATCCTTTTTCTTTGTTTTCTAATGCTTTTTGTACGTATCTGTCTTTGTTTCCTTTTCTTTGTTTGATTTTGTTAAGTAATTCGTCCTCCGGTGTATCTACTGTATGTAAAGAAAATTGAATTTGTGAAATAAAAAACTCCGGCTTGAGCAAAACAACGTTTTCGTTATCTTTTTCCCCCTTCTCAAGGCCTGTCATCCTTGACAAGGCATCAGCTTTCCCCATCGTCTTGCCCGGCTTGTGAATCATCTGTATGTCATATTCCGCTAACTCCGTAACCCATCTCGCCTGCCTCCGATTCAACTTCTGTGGCTTCCGGAAGTACTGGAGGTTTTGATGATCGGTAAACACCTCCACTGTTTCCTTTGCTCCAAGGAGATATTGTCTCCAGTCGTCAATCGAGTCCATAATAGCCATCATCTCTTTGTCGTAGATCTCATAATTGCGCTCTACTTCGTTCAGCGCGCGAGACCGAAAGGCTACTGGTCTCCATTTTCCGTCCACCAACTGGGAAAGAACCGCCCCGTTCGCATAGTTCGAGGAGTCTGCCTCGACTCGAAACTTGCCGTCGTCGCGTGGTACGATCAGAACGGGTTCTTCCGTCATCCTCCGTTTCAACTCCTCAAACGCCTCATGCTGCTCCTCCCCAAACCCATTCGCCCTTCCCGGTTAGCGATGTCAATGGCTTCGCTACTCCCGCAAATCCCCGGATGAAACGTCGGTAGAAGTTGCAGAAGCCCAGGAATGACTGTACTTCCTTCTTCTTCGTCGGCTCCTTCCATTCCTTCACTACGGCCACTTTTGCCGGATCCATCTTCACTTCTCCTCCTCCAACAATAACTCCTAAGTAGTCTACAGTATGTGCCTCAAAACTACATTTCTCGGGTTTTAAATACAACTTATTTACTCGTAATATTTCTAATACTCTCGTACATATGCCTATGTCTTCCAACGTGTTCGTAAAGATAAGTATGTCATCCAAGTAAACTATAACATGTCCTTCATCAATCAGCTCCTTCAGAATGTGATTCATGAACGATTGGAATGTTGCCGGCGAGTTTGTAAGTCCGAAGAACATGACTGAGGGCTCGAACAGGCCTCGGTTTGTTCTAAACGCCGCTTTCCACTCATCACCTTCTTTGATCCGGATGTTATTGTAACCCCATCGGACATCCATCTTTGTGAAAACCTTTGCTCCCTTCAACTTGTCGATAAGCTCCTGATCAACGGCAAGGGGTATCGGTTCTTGATTGTCATGTCGTTCAACTTCCGATAATCTGTACTGGCCGAAGGCTTCCATCCTTCTTTTTGACAAAGAAGAAGGGTGATGCCATAGGTGAAATTGATGGCCGTATACGTCCCGTCCGTATGTTTTCTTCCAGAACTCATCTAACGCCTTCTGCTCGGATGGACTAAGGGGATAAACCTTGCAGTCAACCGGTTTGGAACCAGGCGTAAGTTCTATCGCGTGATCCCAGGGTCTTCGCTCCGGTAACTTGTCAAAGTCCGCCTTGCTGAATACATCGGAAAATTCCTCGATGTAAGGTGCAGCAGCGGATGAAGGCTGTTGTGATCTCAGCTTTTCTCCGCTTTTGCGATAGTTGTCCCAGTCCATCCAGAACAAACGCTCTCCCTCTTCCAACTTCTCTTCTACGTCTTCTCCTTCATCTTCCGGTGAGTTGTACTCGGGTAGATAGCCGCAGCGGTCTGGGCATCGATCAAAGGTCAATGTGGATTCCGTCCAGTTGATCGTGGGGTTGTGATATCGTAGCCAATCTAGCCCCAAAAAGATACTTGTTTTGCCGAGATTGGTGACGGCCAACTCAATCTTTTCGGCGTGATCTCCGATCTTCATCCGGACCTCCACAAAACCTTCGATTGCTCCTCCCTCGTTTAGGGTTCCATCCGCATTGTAGACAGGGAGCTTGACCGGTAACTCCTTGATCGGGAGTCCGTTCTTCTCGACGAATTCTTTATTGACACAAGAACCCGTTGCTCCACTGTCAAGAAGGGCACTCGTTTCCCATTCAGAGCCTGTGTGTACGCTCTCTATGGTTACTCGGAGTTTCATGTCCTGCCCCTTTGTTCCCCGGATGTACTTCCTCGACTTTTTCAACTCCGTCACAACTTCCACCGCAGCTTCCTTTGTCAACGCTCTGATCGCCATCACCTTCTCCTCCGTCGCTTCTCTCTCTCTCCGCTCCGGCATCCATGCTCTCAAAATTCCCACTGCTCTCGACACGTCATCCTCTCTTAGCCGTTGTGCGATCCACTCGGGCGTATTTGGCTCAAATCTTTCTTTCGCAGGTTTTGGTGGTAAAGTCGTCGATGATATTTTAGATGTTTCAGTACCCGTACTGTAAATAGATTCTGCATCTGACGACCCTTTCCTTGATGACTGCTCCGGCAGGACTGCGTCTACTGCGGGAGCTTCGCAAAACCCAACTCTTCGGCCAGCTTCTTCTTCTCCTCGTCATTCATCTCGGTCCATAAACCCCAATCGTCTGGGGTCGACCCTTCTTCGGACAGAACCTGCTGACGTGGCCGTGTTCGCCACAGCTGAAGCAAAGTCCTCTTCGACGTGCGTTGTCGATGTCCATCGGCCTGCCGGCTCCTCCATAGGTAACACCGGTAGCATCTCGTCGTGTGATCGGCGTTGGGGTGGGTTCGTAGGATTAGCTCTCGATGTAGCCACCTGCGGAGCTTGAGGCCGGGACTGCATGCCGGACCTCTTGCTCGCCGCCCGCCTTCTCCATAGCTGATCGATCTGAAGGATCTGTGCCTTCCAATCCTTGTACTTTCTGGCAACCCGTCTCGGCTGCCATAGATCTGGTCGATGATCTTCTCGTTGACATTGGTCTCGAGAAGTCGTACGACGAATGCGTCATCCTTTGAGTATCCTGCCTGAGTAGCAGGACCTCGAACTTCTGGAAGAAGTCTTGAGCGGTGTCTTGCCCCTGGCGCAACCGCTCGATCTGGTCTTGCGCGTCTCGCGCGAGGTTGGAATCCACAAATCGCTCCTTCAAGTCTTCCTTGAACTCCGTCCAAGAGACTGTCCATTCCTCTTCTTCCTCATCGAAGTTCTGGTCCGAGTAGTTCTGGACCCATGCATCAACATGATCTCCTCGGATGTAGGAGAGAACAACATCGATCCTTTCGGAGTCGATGTGAGGTTGTTCTTCTTGTCACGGATGTATGTGAACATCGATCGCCACCAGCTCTTGTACTTGGACTTGTCCCCGTCATAGTCGTAAGGCTTGTTGACAAGGGATCGGCCTTTGATTTCGACATCGGCGTGATGAGCGGGTGTGTGAGGAGCGGTTTCGGGTGCTTCGTTGGACATGATGATCGGGGTGATAGGATCGGAGAGTGAAAGGGTGAAAGTGGGGATATGGGTGATGCGGATTTGGATGAAACGGGTGAGGGAATAGAGGTTTGGATGAATAAGGAGGATCGCCTAGATCTGAAATAGAATCCAGGACTTGGTAGGGTGGGGAATGATGTGTGTATCGTAAGGTAAGTAAAGTAGGTAGGTATCGTAACTGTCTACGCTATTTTACCGACTACTGACTACGTATCTACGGAGCCCAAGAGCTCGTCACAAGTTCGCAATTGCCCAGCCGACGTCCCTCTGGTGTGAGGTAAGCCGAAGTTTTCCTGGGAACGGGGGTTGACCCGTAAACAGCGCCCACTGAAGTGCAACTGCCAAAAGTTCGTTCTCGTGAGAGCGGCTACTTCCAGCACCCGAGGCAGTTATCTCTAACTGTTAGCCGGCGCTACTGGGACCAATACACACGTATGCGGACGTGCGCTGGAATTAGGAATCCGTCGATCTGTAAACAGGAAAGGGATGGGGAATGTGCGATGATCAAACAGCGAAGTGCTGATCGACGATCAGGGATGTGTGGTAGGTGGTAGAAAGTAGTTCCGATCTTCTGTTAGCGACTGACTAAGCCACGAGACTCAACCAGGTACCACAGCAAGAACTAAGAAGAAAAGTTCGCGTTCGTAAGACTAGGCTAGGCCAGGTGTATAAACGAGATCGGAACTAAAGTACAATGATACTACACTACTGCTTATATACTAGTAAGTCTGTGTTTGAAGCTCCTTGTCCATACGCGTTTCCACTAGGGATGCTCCACGCCCTTGACCCAGTGTTGTATGCTACTAGTCCGTGAAACCATTAAATACGAGTGGTAACTGCATGTAAGTAATAATACTGAAACGACCATGTGTGCTACGAGTGTCGGCGGTGTGTATACAATAGGGAGTCCATGAGGTATCGGCATGTATGATGTCATCCATGTGTTGGGCGTGTGTCCGACATGAGTACGGCTTCGGTAATGAAAAGGGGTATGATCGGTGACGAAACAGATGATGAAACGGTCCGTTGGTTGATAAGACAAGGCTCCCGATAAGATATGATAAGATGTGAAATGTGAAAATATGGCGATTCATAACAAAGACTTTCGACCTCAGCATTCTTCGATTACAATCGGAGTTCATATGAATACATTCTGAAGGATTGATATGAAGGACATGTTATAGTTTACTTAGACGAATACTTATCTTTACGAACACTTGAGAACATAGCATATGTACGACGGTATTAGAAATATTACGAGTAAATAAGTTGTATTTAAAACCGAGAAATGTAGTTTTGAGGCACATACTGTAGACTACTTAGGAGTTATTGTTGGAGGAGGAGAAGTGAAGATGGATCCGGCAAAAGTGGCCGTAGTGAAGGAATGGAAGGAGCCGACGAAGAAGAAGGAAGTACAGTCATTCCTGGGCTTCTGCAACTTCTACCGACGTTTCATCCGGGGATTTGCGGGAGTAGCGAAGCCATTGACATCGCTAACCGGGAAGGGCGAGTGGGTTTGGGGCATGGAGCAGCACGAGGCGTTTGAGGAGTTGAAACGGAGGATGACGGAAGAACCCGTTCTGATCGTACCACGCGACGACGGCAAGTTTCGAGTCGAGGCAGACTCCTCGAACTATGCGAACGGGGCGGTTCTTTCCCAGTTGGTGACGGAAAATGGAGACCAGTAGCCTTTCGGTCTCGCGCGCTGAACGAAGTAGAGCGCAATTATGAGATCTACGACAAAGAGATGATGGCTATTATGGACTCGATTGACGACTGGAGACAATATCTCCTTGGAGCAAAGGAAACGGTGGAGGTGTTTACCGATCATCAAAACCTCCAGTACTTCCGGAAGCCACAGAAGTTGAATCGGAGGCAGGCGAGATGGGTTACGGAGTTAGCGGAGTATGACATACAGATGATTCACAAGCCGGGCAAGACGATGGGGAAAGCTGATGCCTTGTCAAGGATGACAGGCCTTGAGAAGGGGGAAAAAGATAACGAAAACATTGTTTTGCTAAAACCGGAGTTTTTTATATCACAAATTCAATTTTCTTTACATACAGTAGCTACACCGGAGGACGAATTACTTAACAAAATCAAACAAAGAAAAGGAAACAAAGACAGATACGTACAAAAAGCATTAGAAAACAAAGAAAAAGGATGGGAAGAGAAGGAAAATGGACTTATTATATGGAAGGATCGTATTTACATACCAAAGGACAAGGAATTGCGGGGAAAAGTTATTGGAATGCATCATGATGCACAGCTTGCAGGGCATCCCGGACGATACAAGACCCTCGAGCTGATTACACGCACCTATTGGTGGCCAGGAATCAGCCGAGACGTCCGTGAATACGTAGAAGGGTGTCAAAAATGCAGGTTACAAAGTCACATCGCACGAAGCCGGCTGCACCTCTTCATCCTATTGATGTGCCAAGCGAGCCATGGGAGAAAGTTGGGACGGACATGATCGGCGAGTTGCCGGAGTCGGGAGGATACAATGCGATCAGCACGTTTGTGGACCATTTCACCAAGCGATTACGTATCATACCGACACACACCACTCTGACGTCAGAAGGCATGGCCCGCATTTACCGTGATCGCATTTTCCCCATACATGGGATGCCACAACAGATGATACATGATCGAGGTCCACAATACCACTGCGTTTCATGAAGGAATTGTACCGGTTGTTGGGCATACAGGGAAACTTTACAACGGCGTATCATCCACAGGCAAATGGGCAAACGGAACGGTTGAACCAAGAGATAGAACATTTCTTACGGTTATTCGTCAATTACCATCAGAACGACTGGCATGAATGGTTACCCTCTGCCGAATTCGTTTACAACGATCGGGTACACTCAGCAACCAAGGTTACTCCGTTCTTCGCAGACATGGGCAGACACCCCTACAAAGGCACCGCTCCGAAAACGGCATCGAGAAACGAGACTGCGCAGGAGTTTGCCGACGGCATGAGGAAAACATGGGACGAAGTAGGGTCGGCATTGAAGATGGCAAAAGAGGACATGAAACGGTTTTATGACAGGAAGCAGACAGACGCAGTAGAGTACAAGGAGGGCAACAAAGTATGGCTGGAAGGGACAAATCTCAGCACGGACCGACCAATGAAGAAGCTCGATGACAAATGCTTCGGGCCGTTCAAAGTGATCAAGAAAGTCGGGACGAGCTCTTACAAGCTCCAGATTCCTCACACGTGGAAAAGCATCCATCCCGTGTTCAATGAGGCCCTGCTGACGCCTTACCACGAGCCGCAATTTCCAACGCAACCCCGAGACATGCGTCCACCACCTGTGCTGGAAGGAGTCGAACCGGAATGGGAGGTTGAGAAAGTGGTTAATTCCCGGAAGTACCGCGGGGGTTTTCAATACAAGGTTCACTGGAAGGGTTATGGCACACACGAACAGACATGGGAACCGGCATGCAATCTCAAGAATGCTGACGAAGCTATTCACAATTTCCACCAGCAGTACCCGAACAAGCCAAAGCCACCTGCGCTTGCTCGCATTGAAGTTCCCATGTCGCAATTTCCATCACATCTATGCCGACCCATGCCACCGCCTGACACCGAACCTCTTGACGTCACGATACCCTCTGCGGCCCTCATGGAGCAAATCTGGCGCAGAATGGAACTTGCGCCTTAAGGAGGGGGTGATGTTATGAATTGCCATATTTTCACACTTTCACATCTTATCATATCTTATCGGGGGCCTTGTCTTATCAACCAACGGACTGTTTCATCATCTGTTTCGTCACCGATCATACTCCTATTCATTACCGAAGCCGTACTCATGTCGGACACACGCCTAACACATGGATGACATCATACATGCCGATACCTCATGGATTCCCCATTGTATACACATCACCGACACTCGTAGCACACATGGTCGTTTCAGTATTATTACTTACATGCAGTTACCACTCGTATTTAATGGTTTCACGGACTAGTAGCATACAACACTGGGTCAAGGGCGTGGAGTTATCCCTAGCGGAAACACGTATGGACAAGGAGTCCCAAACACAGGTTTACTAGTATATAAGCAGTAGTGTAGTATCATTGTACTTTAGTTCCGATCTCGTTTATACACCTGGCCTAGCCTAGTCTTACGAACGCAAACGTTTTCTCTTTCAGTTCTTGCTGTGGTACCTGGTTGAGTCTTGTGGCTTAGTCAGTCGCTAACAACACCCCTCCACTCAGATTCGGAGTATGCGCCGCAACTTATTACGCTCTGATTCCCAGACTCATTCATAATCACAATCCTATCAAGTTCCCCAAAGTAGCCTAGGCTCGCAAACATCACAGTGTCGAGCCTCAAAAGCGCCTCGGGAAGGATCTGACTCGCCAGCACAGCCGTAGTGTACTTCACAAACATTGATAGACGCTGGAGATACGGGCCAATATATCGCGCTTCCAAAGCATCAGAGAGCCAATCAATACTGTCAAAGTCAATCTCAAGCAATACAAGCAGCGGAAGCGGGCCTGACATCGCAGAGGGAAGCTCAACGCCGAACCATGCCCATCAATCAAAAGCGTCAAGTTTATCAAAGACATACACTCCAGAAACTTCCATCCACTATCGCATTCACAATACTCGCATCAACATTACACAGATCAATCCTCTTCAACACCGCATCACCCATCCCCCTACGGCCACACATGATCCACAACCTTCGTTGTCCCCATCCTAATCGACTCCAGCGCCTGCAGCGCCTTCGAAATCGTATGAAACACCCCATGCGCCAAATTCACAAAGCGGGCAGCGAGATGGACGGGTACAGGAGGACCTCGAACCAGAGCCCGAGCAAGGAAAATATGTGTTCTACCGCGTCCCCGAAAGTTGGAGGGTGCATGACGCGCGACATATGCCACTGGGTCGTTGTCCTGAGTAATGACCCGATGTTGAGGCGCCGGAACAGATGATACTGTAGCGTTTCGACCGCAAATTCACATAACGGGTCACGGGGGTCTTTGAAGTGAAGCTATATATACATCATAACGGGTCACGGACCACTTTGGTCAGGCACGAGCCTCCAAATAAGGAAATTTCAGGTCCCGCTATAAGCGGAACTGTCCAAAAAAGGCAATTTAAGGGTCTGTGAAGCTGTTCGCTGTAACTTCAGACCATAATGGGTCACAGGCTGTGAAGTTACGGTCGAAACGCTACAGTATACGGTGCGCACGCGGAAAGACCGAGATCCCAAAGACGGGAAGGGTATCTGCCACATCGTCGATTATTTTGTCAATCAGTTCTTGTGGAAGAGTAACAGCTTTGGTATCCATTTCACTGTTGAATCGTCATTCCTCGCATATTTCCAGCCCCAAGAGCCAACCTTCATTTCGATTGTTAAACAACAAGTGGCGGTCGAAAATAAGAAACGGATGCGCGGGCCGGGCGGGACCTCGCTCTTTTCAATCTGCCACCTATTCCCCTCATCGTAAATACTGACGACTACATCCTCCCCATACTACGACCTCTTCTTCAACTTGAAATTGTTCTCAAAAATCGGCGTCAAGAAAAGCTCAAGCTGAAACGACCTAAAACTAAGCCATGCTTTTCCCCACACTCCGATCTCTTTCTCAGATTGTTCTCAAAAATCGGCGTCGACTGACAGGCCCCGGTTTCCAAGTCTTGTGAGGCTCCTTCGTACCGATTAACTCGTGGCTTCTTGTCCTAACGGATATGGCACCTCTGTGCGTCAATCTATTCTTTATTTTCTTAATCTCGTTCGGATGCTTAGCGCTTAGTACTTACAGAGAACACACACGTCGTAGATCGCGTCCTCACTGACAGCCATCCTCATCGCATACAGGGTGGTTGGCTGGGATATCTGAACTATGTTTGAAAAAGAAAAGCTCAAACTGAGAGAAGGACCGTGACTATCCAACAGATGTCTCTTAGAAACCTCGTCTTGCTTTGTCGTGTCCATCTTTTTCTGTCGCCTACGCCACTACTGTCATTCATAGTACTTTACTCACCAAGTCTTCCCGTATGGCTATACCAGCAGCTATTCCGGTTGATCTGGGTCGCGAATTAAATGAACGTGTAAGGACGAATGAGTCACGAAATCGACGAGTCCAAAGTGTCCATCACCCATTCTCCGAAAGGCGGTAAGTAAAACCTTTTTCCGAGTCTCTATATTCAACCTCTAAAAATACTAGGCTCTACGATGATCGACATCGTCCGCGGACACCGCCTCGACACCCTAATCAACCTTCTCGGCAACTTCAAGTCCATCAGCACCCTCGTCTACCCCACCGCCAAAATCATCGGAAACGACGGAGCGGTCATTGAGGAACCTCCCAACACCATGCCGCGTTTTCCTGTATGCTAGATTCTGGGATATGGGTGAACGAAGTGTGGCGTCGTGGACTGTCGCTTTGATGGAGAAGAAGGGTCTATCCGCTTGACGGACACAGCTCCGAATGCTGCTTTTACCAACCTCGTTGATCCGTGAATGGGGAGCTGGTGCCGGTGGAATCAACCGGTCTTCCTGGTATGCTTGCTGCTAATTGGGAAGAGTTTGCGAAGGGTGCGGAGGGCACGCATGCGACGATCGAAGACGCGTTGAAGGTGCACGAAATTCTGGACGCCATTAATCTGAGTATCAGAGAGCGGAGGCAGATTGACCTATGTTTTCAATGTAAGTACTTATGTTGAAGCTTCAACCAAGTTTCTTAGTGAACGATCGGTTTAGGGGAATACCTTTGAACGGAGCATTAGTACAGGGATATTGGATCAATGGATTTTTACGCTCATAATGTTATTTGGTGAAGAGATAATGCTGCTTTTTAGTACAAAACGTTTACTTACTTCGCTCATGAAATAGATACAGCTAAACCAATCGATTTTACTCAAACTACACATGCGTAGGTACCGATGACCCCAGCCGCCCACGAAGCATGCCCAGCAAGGAGGTTAATACCACACCCAGCACGAAGGCTATAACATAACCAACATTAATCGATCGCACTCTCCCCAGCTTCTCACCTGAAGAAATCGATTGCTGGACATCCAACCGCTTCCCACCCACAAACCTGTCCTTCGCAGTGAGTGCATATCCAAGTGCCGGCAATCCATCGATACCCTTCGCATTGTGACCGTTCCAGTAGTGCCTGAGTCCGCCTTCCGGATATTCAGATTGAGACTCGCGAACATCGATGCTCTCAAATCGCGCGGCGTACTGATCAAGCTTAGTTCGCTGACCGACATATGTGTATAGAGGAACGGCATAACCACACGACTATCCAAGTTGGATATAAGGGTCAATGCGGATGTTAGGAGATAGCGTTAGAGCGTACGCTGCCAACTTTGTGTACGTGTATCATGATCACTGCTCGGGAGCCTGGACGCCGCGTCGACGCAGATATGAACGAGTTGTACTCAGGTGTCCCGAACTCGTATATCGTTCCTTCACTGGCAATCAACGCCAAGACTCACAGGACCCGAACGGAAATACATACCCCTCCCAAACAATCGTACAATATTCGGCGGTCCTTCAAACGCATTGAATAGAACAGTTATTCGTCCGTTCTCTCGAACGTGCGATATCGTTTCTACACCTGTGAATAAACATTCACAGTCAGCCGAGAATCAAATGACATGTGGCACGCACCGCTCCCGGTCATATCCTCGTACCATACCGTCTTGTTATCAATGACATGAAAGGTTCCTTCTAATCCCTTGGAAGAAAGGTTGATGTGGCCATCAGAGGAGAGAGGGGCAGTAGCGACCCAGAACATGTGCTGTTTTCGAATGAACTTTATAAGATGTGGCGGAATGTCATCCCAGAATTGCCCCATGATGATGATAGTGGTGGAAGCGAAGGATACGTCGTGGACGTGCCGCGTTATCTGAGACGAAGTATGAGGTAACTGCTTGGCCATGTGACGATTCCGAGACGATTTGCAGTGGCGGCAGCTCGGCATTCTAGAAAAGATAGCGTCCTCTCCGCGAATACTTTTCCTATTCATGGATTATCCGCTCATTCTGCGACGCTCATCAGGCTTCAGCATCGACAAGAGTCAACAGAGCGGGTACGTAGCTGGAAGGAGAGACGATTTAGTCTTGAAAGGCGAGCGTATTGAGAGGTTGAAAGTCATTTTGGAAAACGAGAGCCGTCACAAATGGATCCAGCCAACACGAATACCACATCGATCCAGATAGAACTGAACTTCGAGTGTGTTATGGAATAAACTATTGAAAAAAGTATCGTGTCTCAGTGGCAGAACAATGTCAATACGAAAGAAATGCTCGATATACAGGTCCGCTGGAATATTAATACACACCAAACTCATTCACATACGGCATGGTCGGTAAAACCATACCGTGAGGAGGCGTCATCCCCTGCCGTTTCCGCATCTCCTCTTCCATCCTCTCGCGCCGCCGCCTCTCCCGCTCCGCCTTATCTTCTCTCTCTTTCCTCTGCACCTCAATCCACTGACATACCTCATCCACAGCCGCCCTCGGTGCCTTCTTGTGCCCCAACAAGTACCCCTGCAACTCCGCCGTCGAGAACTCGTCAGCAGGTATCGCCATGCCAAACTGCCTGACCAGGTCTTCAAGCCCAAGCTTCTCGTCGCCAACGTCGAACTCAGATAGACGACTTTCCGGGTAGAAGCGGCGGTAAAGCGCCTCGGCCTGATCCTGCGTTGCTAGACGGTACTCGACCTTACGGTCGATGCGTCCGGGACGGAGCAGCGCGGCATCAAGGCGGTCGATATAATTAGTCGTCGCGAAAAAGAGTTTGCCCTCCTCGCTGCCCACTCCATCAATGACGTTAAGCAGTCCGCTCATGGTGACAAGAGAGCGTCGTGGTGTTTGGTAGCCGGGCGGAACGAACTGTCCCATGGAGACAGTCTTTTCTTCGTCTTCGCGTGAAGGGAACGCGCAGTCAATATCTTCGATGAGGAATATGGAGTGTTTTGGGACGGCGGACGCAGCGCGCTGCAGAAAGTTATCGTCGACTCTGAGAACATCGTTTAGCTCTAGTCAATCCCAAGGTATAAAGGCACGTTACGTACGACTGAGACGCTAAAGAAAGAGAATAGATCTCGAAACCCAGCTCGCCAGCTAGCGCGTATATAGTCGAACCTGTGACATCCAATGAGTTTCGAGAAAAACAGACTCTAAAACAAGACCTACTCTTTCCAGTCCCAGGTGGTCCATACAGCAAGAACCCAATGCGATGAGGGATACCGGCCTTGTTGTACCATTCTTCGGAGCTGATAAACTCGCGCGCCTCCCGTAGGAGCGAGTCAAGGACCCCGTTGCGCAAGACAATGGATTCTACAGGACGACGTGCTTTACGTTTGACGTCGGTCCAAAGCGACAGAGTTGACGGATATCCATGGGGCATCTGTACACATGTCAAGTCAACGTCTTGTAATGTAAGTTTAAGCTGTCACGTACCAGATAGTCAATGGAATGTATGATGACACTCGGCCTGCTGACGGCGATGTAGCTTTGACGCGCCTCTTCGACGAGGTCTGATAGAACGGACATTTTGAGCGAGTAGACACTAGTTCCGGAGTCATCAGAACAAACATGTGTGGCCTCCGACCAGGACACACGCACGTCAAAAAGATCTGAGAAGGACCGCCACCGGGGCCGGTAACGCTGCTGTATGACCCATTTGTCCTCTTGATCTCCAACCAATAGCCCTTCCACCGAAACAACTGCGGCAGTTCATACGTCGGGACGTAATCCGCGTTTCCCTTCGTCATGTTCTCCGGCCCATTTTCGATGCTCCATTCCCGCTTCGAGCTCTTCGCGCTGACTCTGAATTCTCGAGAACGCGCCCACACCTTCTCCTGCGTCTAATGATCCCGGCATGAGAAGAGATATCGAGGATTAATGGAAAACGTACGATGAAATGCACAATCCATTCATAAGAAGGATCGCCCTCGTTAAACCGCGCTGTCATCGAGTATTCTATCAATGAAAATGTCAGTTAAGTGTCACGTCTGACATATGAATACCCACGAAATCGCACACGCTCCATGAACCAAAAACACAGTCGCCTGCCCATTTCAACGAGGGTCCCAAGCACCAGCAGCTTAGCACTGTTTCCGATATACGACTGTCCCACAAAAACAGCTATCAGCGACATCAGTGGCGCGTACCACGAGGTGGTCGTCGACGTGTTGGAGTAGCCGTTAATGGGGGAATACATTGAGTAGGGAGGGGGGTCCATCGCGAGACTACTTTAGGACGAGCCTTAAGTAGAGGTCTGGGTGTAGACGGAAGGCGAAGAAGGAAGAACCGTAATGCTTCTTGACTCTGACGCGGTCCCTGATATATCCGCTTTGGAGGCCACGAGGCTGTGCAGTGGCGTGTGTGGATCTCTGCCTTGGTCATCATAATCAGAACCCTCAAGAACGTTTGAGTACACACCTGCGAACATGATCAAGGTTGGGATCCATCGATAAGTAAGCGCCGTAGCATGAGGCACGCAAAAGGACAAAGGCAGTATATGGTCGAATACTATCAACCGAGTACCTTGCGCGGAGTTTAGGGGCTATGATATGCTGCGGGGCAAACGATGACGAGTACTATCTGCCGTTTCTCTTGACGAGACAAAGAGACGACCCGTTCCCTCATACTAAAGGCCAGGTTAGCGCGTTGAACCGTAACTGGAGGTTCGAACCCACGGGAGATGTTCCAACAAACCGCTCATGTCGGTTTAAAGATGCATACCAACTCGGAGAGACACCGAAGGGGGTGAATGGGAACTCGGTTATGCATTGATAGACGCGATTTCCTGTCTGGGATGGAAAAAGAATCAAGGTAAACATCCGAGCGTACACTGAGAGCATATGATAACTGCAGATAATCAGTTCCACGTATAGTAGCTAAGGAAGATTATAAAGGACACATACGAGAGTATTGGTAATGCGCGACATATGTTATGACTTTTCGCTTGAACGTGCAAATAGACCGCCCAACAAATAATCCAAACGAGCGTGAGACGACGCGTGTTGTGGCATATTCCCAGAAGAGCATCCTGGTTAACAAAACTGAGTGCGCAGAGGGCCGAGGAAAGAAAGTGACACGAAAACCTTCGATAATCAAGATTGAAGGTTGTCAGAAATGAGGGTGTTTATGGCACCAACACGACGCGACAGGAGAAATTACATCGCCGGGTATCGCGAGAACAAGGCGAGGCGCTTCAAAATAGCAGAGATGAATGTGGATTCGTCAGGCGGTCCTTGAATTCGTTGACACAACCCCACACATCATTGACAGTCATCTATACAATGCCAGCGAGTGTATCAGGTTCCGGAGATGTATGAAAATTGAGTATAACGCACCACGCGGCAGACGCCAACCTATTCTCATATCATCACAGCAGTCCCGTTCCGTCTCGGGGCCCAGGGGGACGAGTCGGTCCTCTCGGTACCGACGAGAAATAGCTAGATGGATTGCGTCGTGATTGCTCTATGAGGCTGGTCCTAAATAGCCCTACGATAGATCTTAGCGCTGAGAAGACAGAGCGCTAATCGGTACACAGTCGTTCCAAGTACAAGGGAAAAGCCATTCCAGGCGCCAGCAGACCTCTTGATAGCAAAAAGGCACGTTCTGAGGAGCACATGAGGAGATATCGTGGTGTTCAATAGATACATACACACGATTGGCTCGATTTTCATACGTTTCAGTGAGGATAAACCCACTGTCGCTCGGAGAGCAGGCGGAATGCAGGTCGCAGAGCAGACGACATGGTAGTTCGGTACAAGCAGGATACCGGGCCGTCCTACCGCTGACCCTGCATAGATCGAAAGTGGCACTTTGCGCCACCTTTCGAAGCCGGTGGCACTTGTGAGCATCGCAGTTTCTATTCGCCGGTACATAGAAAGACGTAAGTAGAAGCGAATTTCAAGCACCACAAGCTCAACCGGGCGTATGTCGCTTGCTAAGAAAGCAGAGCCACACTTACGATCACACGAACTGTAGTATTATAATTAGTAAGGTGCGTTTCTGAACATAAAGTTGCAGGATTTTAAAGCGCATATCAGGCCTTGGCGTCTGAGAAGAATTTATTCTCTCACGAGTTTCAAGTCCAGGTTTCGTGCCAGTGTAACTCATGTACTACACGAGCGGCGCGATGGGAGACCAAGTGACCAACGTGATGATTAACGGTAATGAACAAAAGCAATGCGATTGACAGACAACAAATAAACAAGGCGTATCATGATAACGATGTAGGACAAGAGGAAAGGAAATCAGTCTTTGTTGAACCGCGGACTACGCCTTTTCGCCGGCGCTTTCGCATCGGCTGAAGAGACGGACGCCTGTGACACCTTCTTCCTTGCCGCCGTCTTCACAGAAACAGCAGCTTTGGAAGGCGGTGGAGCTTTCAATAGCGTCTTTTTCGCAGCGGCGCCAGCTCTCTTGCCCGTCGGCTTCGGTGGCGACTTGATAGTAACCTGCTTGCCGCGGGACACTTTGCTCGCACGCGCTGGCTGGAGCGGCGGAAGTAAATGAGGGGGGTCCTCCCGGGCCACAGGTGTCATCCGGTTGGGAAAGTCCCTTCCGGTGATGGTAGAGCCTAGCCACGAAATATATACGGGTCGTATCCGTAAGAGATTGATGTCGTCGCACAGTCTGACCACGTCTTCCATGCATTTCAGGTGGCTCTGGTCCGGTGGACCGCGAGACATGAATTTGATGAGCGTTGTAAAGAGGAAGCAGGGGTGTATGGTAGTGCGAATACGAGGGAAGTTCTCCAGCGGAAACGAATAGGCAACGTTGTCCACTCGCCAGTGGCAGTCGGCTGGGGGTGGTAAACAGAGGAAGTCGTAGTCGAATTCTTTCCCCGGAATGGCCTAAATGGGTGCTTTAGAGTAAGCATGACTCTAAGATGATAGAAAATACCTTGGTGAAGTCCGTGAGGTTGTATGTTCCTTTTGCATGGTTATCGGCATAGAGATCTCTGATCTTTTCAAGAATTTCCCGAGAGGGTAGAAGCGCCCACCGCGCGGCTTTTAGCAGTGCGATCATGTCCTCTTGTACTGCGGATAGAATCAGTAATGGCGTTGCAGTAAACAAAACGATCATACGCGTTGTAACAAGCAACTTGGAGTTCTTGTATTTATCTATGCCTCCTCGCTTCAGTCCCAGACAATATTCGACGGTGTCTAGCTGAATGGACGTGAGTATGGGCGAACGTTGGGCAGTAGAAATACGCACAGCAGCATTGGAGGGCATAAACGAATAACGCTTAGGATTAGGGCTCAGAACGGTTGTGATCTGGTCTAGAGAGATGATGGCGGCCATCGTGTGGATGGGTGGGGGCGAAGGAGATGATGGTCGTTCGTCAACAAAAGAATGCGTGCAGTACCGGTGCCACGTGGTCCTTACCCTTAGACGCGTGACGTTGATGACCCTTGGGGGCTTTTGTTCTCTAAAAGGCGCTCCATTACATCAGAAATCCAGGAAGCATCTGCTGGACTATGCCCCGTCGGCCCTCCTCGTACGCTCCAAAGCCTGAGGAAGCCAACAATTTAAATAAAGCCGCGTCTAATGTGACGCTCAAAATATAACATCTTCCCCCATTTCAGACGCGACTAGTTCTCATTGACAATAGCAGTGGCAAGCCATAACGCCTGGAGCTCATTTTGTTGCGGGCCTGTCATGGGACAACCATCAGGACTAGCGACATCAAGTCTTCCCTGTGCGTGTCCCGTTTGCTTTTGTTCCGTATTCTGAAGAAAGCGGTTTAACGGTACATAAGAGCTGTCTCTCCTCCCCGGACTCTCTTTACCGCAATGCCTCCCAAACGCAAAAATCCTCCCCCTTCCGATGATGCCACAGCGCCCGCTCACAACACTCGGGGCGCCAAATTTGCGCGCGCCCAGGCTGACGAGCCGGATAATTCTGACGACTTCATTCCTCTCCTGAGCCAGGCCGCTTACGTCGAAGAGGCTGTAGTATACGGCCCTCAAACACCTGAGGAGGCACAACGCGCTGTTTGTGGAGTTTATCCTACACCGCTCGTCTACCTCAAAGGCGAGATGCCTCGTAAAAGAGCGACCAGGGCTCGAGCGGTTAGAGACGCGATATATCACGACTTCTGCGAGATCACTCATCACCCAAATACCTGCTCTGCTGTCCAAGGATGCCATTGTGTGCCACGAAGCTGGATGGGACCCAAATCTGAGAAAAGGGTGAGTTCATCTGTACCGTATGTTCGGCTATGCCTAATCCCGTGGCAGATGCGTGCTATTGAATACAGTTTGGGCTTCCGATACGCCAAGTCATTCAATCTGGATACCAGAATCAATATCTTCCTTCGTATGTTGTCCAAAGTAGCGCTGCCGACGAAGCTAATTCGCTAATGCTGTGAAGTCCTTGTATCTTATCATAGATATTTCGACGGGGATGGCCTGATTCTCCTCCCCCTTATCGCCATTTCTTTGATGGTTCAGAAGTACATTTTGGAAAACATCGCGCGCGGTTTGGGGGAGAAGATCCTTTACACAGAAGTAAGCCAATCCTCTTGCTGTATTCTTCGACACCGCTGACTCTAATTAGGCCCTGCGCATGCCAGAAGGTGGATGGCAATACATGATGCTTGACCTCAACATGCCTGATACGCATGTCATTTTGCGAAAAATCCTCGAAAATATCCCGGCGGAAGGCGACCAAACAGTTTGGAAGGATACACCGGAATTTGACATTCATCAATACCCTTTTACCAACTTTCCCATTATTCACAGTCACGTCCATCCGTGCTTGGTCTCCCTTAATGCGTGGGAGAAACTTCGGAAATTCGCCGCATATCCTGCACACTGGGAGCCGGAACAGGTGTTTTGCGCTCGTCTTGTAGTCGACAATGTGGAACTCTGGTTTGAAGAAGACGTACCTATTGGATTTAAACCTGATCCGAGAGTCACTGCCGAAATGAGGAGACTCCGCGTAAACCAGCAGCCTCGATTGATGGAGACGACACCGCCACCTGAGGCGGTAGGGCTCTTCGCTATGGCGGCAGAGGAAGCGGAGGACGAGGAAGCGGAGGACGAGGAAGCAGCTGATGAGGAAGCGCCAGGATCGGACTATTCGACTCCCACAAAAAAGCGCGCTGCACCTTCCCGCCCTATCGCCGGTCGGCCTGGCAAGCGCGCGCGAAATGCCAAGGCTGGGACATCAGAAACTCGATAGGTATAGTACTCAGAGATTACGATAGAATTCAACATGAAATAAGTACATCAAAATGAGCTGTACAGTGGAGACGAGAAAGCGATTTGGAAAACATCATGGGGTCATAAGGAAGACCAAATAACAGGTTTGAGCGAACCTAGGGCTACGTCGTCGCTTCAAGGACACGTCCTCTACCGCAGAAATTGCAGCCGACTGCGAAATCTTCCTTTTTTTCTTAGCCAGCGGCTTCCGGAAGACTGGCGCTTTGGAAGAGGATGCTGTCAGGTAATGCGTTTGCTGCTAGCCGGCCGAGTCGCAGACTCTTGCCTGATAGGTGGCTGGTTGGGGCGTGGAAGGTGCTCCGGCAGATCACGTTGCGCGAAGGGTGTCATTCTCTCGGGGAAGTTGTATCTGGCATCGAGCAGCCAAGACACAAACACCGAGCGTATCCGAGTGAAGTTGATGTGGTTGCAGATGTCCATGAGGTCACGGATAGACTCAAGCTGGTCATTTGGAGCATGCACGATGAAAGCCATAAGCAATGGGAAGAGGAAGCAGGGGTGGATTCTCGTTTGCACGGCAGGGAATCCTTGCACAGGAAATGGGTAGGCTACGCCGTCCACATGCCACTGGCGGTGATGTGGCAGTGAGAGGCAGAGGAATCGATATTCATAATCCCCTTCAGGAATAGCCTGAAAACACGTCTTTGCAGTACACCATACCAGATAAAATGTGGAAATACCTCAAGGAATTTCGTTCGGTTGAAGGTTCCATTCTCGTGATTGTGTATGTAGAGATCTCTGATCTTTTCGAGTGTGTGTCGAGGTGGGAGAAGCGTCCATTGTCCGTCTTGTAAAAGGGAGACCATGTCATCCTGAACTGTACAACATATGAGGAACTGACGACATGGTAGGCATGAAACAATACTCACCGCTGGTGACAAGCAGGCTTGAATCAACGTTTTCTATCTCTCCGCGCTTTAATCCAAGACAATACTCGGTGCAATCCACCTGCGATGACGCATAAGTACAAATGATTCTCAAAGAGCACGGAGACTTCGTACATCGGCTCTTGAGGGCGTAAACGAGTAGCGGACTGTTTTGGATAATCTGGTAGGTAGTTGAGTTGATATTTGGTGCAAGGAGATGTAGGGCGGCATAGCCAAGACAGAGTATGAGTATGAGTATAAGTTGGCGCTGCCCACTCCTGTCACACAGATGATGGTGGTGATACCTCAACCACGGACCCGACTTCCGAATGTCCTTTGTAGTAATTAGAGTCACATGATAAGTTTTTGATGACCCTTTCGCGAATCGCTCGTGATTGGCAATGCGATGTCGAAGTCAATGGGATGTGGTTACAAGATCACTTGCCATGATAAACGATATGTTCACTGCACATTACTAAGTGCGGTAGCCACACGTAAACAACTGTGGCGCACACTTATTCGTTAGAGCACTGCTTGTAACATTGGACAATCGACAATAATATAAAAAGTTGTACGTTATATATAAGCAGTCAAGGAGCGGAAAGAAATCCTATCAAGTTTGAGCAAACCTAGGGCTGCGTCGGGGCTTCAACGGTCGCTCCTCTCCGCAGCGGACGACTGCGAAACCTTCCTTTTCTGAGCCGGCAGCTTCCGAGAGACTGTCCGTTTAGAAGAGGAAGCTTTTAGGTTTGCCTTTGTGGTGGAGGTACCTGCTCGTTTGGACGTAGGCTTCGGTGGCGACGTTATTCTGACGTGTTTACTGCTCCTAGCAGGCCGACGAGCCGGAGGCTCTTCACTACTAGGCGCTGGCTGGCTCGGCGGAGGAAGGTGCTCCGGCGGATCTCGTCGCGCAAAAGGCGGTAATCGCTCGGGGAAGTTGGATTTGGCATCGAACAACCAGGACACGTACACCGATCGCATTTGACCTAAGTTGATGCAGTCGCAGGTGTCTATGAGGTCACGGATAGGTTCGAGGTGGCTATGGTCTCGTGGACCGTGCACAATGAAACGCATGAGTGACGGGAAGAGGAAACAAGGGTGAACTTTTGTTCGCACGGGAGGGAAGTTGTGAACAGGGAAGGGGTAGGCTATGCCGTCCACGCGCCACTGGCGACCCTCTGGGGGCGAGAGGCAAAGAAACTGGTAATCATAATCATCTTCAGGAATGACCTATATGAGTGCGTTAGGATCACAAGGCCGCTGTGAAGGTGTGGACATTACCTCGAGGAATTGCGTGCGGTTAAAGGTTCCATTCTCATGATTGCGACGATAAAGGTCTTTCATTTTCTCTAGCGTGTCCCGAGGAGGCAGAAGAGTCCATTGGCCGTCCTCTAGAAGGGAGATCATGTCGGTCCGAACTATACAAAATCTGAGACACCAAGAACGGCACCACCAGCAAGACAATTCTTACGGGGGGTGACAAACAGGTCTGAGTTCACGTTTTCTATACCTCCACGCTTCAAGCCAAGAGAGTACTCAGTGCTATCCAGCTGCGATGATGCGTAAGTACAAAGGCTCGTCGAAAAGCATGGAAACGTACAATGGCGCGAGACGGTCTGAACGAGTGGCGTTTGGGTTTAGAATGGAGTCGAGTAGAGATCTGGTTCAAAGAGATGAATGGCGGCATAGTGAAAGACGGATTTCAAGAATTGCGCTGGTGGTGGTGGTGATGATAGGCCAACCACGCACGCGTCTGTATCAATCAGAGTCACATGACACGTTTTCGCTGTTGGTCCCAGCTTGGTCCTGTGATAGTTATACAGGACGAGAAATCTGCCCCACTTCAGATTACTTAGCGTGCTACGCATGCATAGAACAACGGTGGAGTATATTCGTGAGAGCAAGACAGATAAACAATAAGACGACATTGTACATTATACGCGAAAACGATCCGAAAACATAGCAGTACATATCACGGTTGAGCAAACCGTGGGCTGCGTCGTCGCTTCGACTCTTCCACAGATGTGGTGGACGACTGCGAAATCTTCCCTTTCTTAGCCAACGGCTTCCGAGCTGTGGAAGAGGGAGCTTTTGGGATGGCTTTTTTGGCGGAGGTACTAGTTCGTCGTGAGGTAGACTTTGGTGGCGACGTGTATCTAACGTGTTTAGTGCTAGCCGGTCGATGAGTCGTGGACTCCTGACTGCGAGGTGCTGGCTGACTGGGGGGTGGAAGGTGCTCCGGTAGGTCTGGTCGCGCGAACGGCGTCATTCGCTCGGGAAAGTGGCGCCCCGCAGCCAACAACCAAGATACATACACCGATCGTATTCGAGTGAAATTGATGTGGTCGCATATGTCTAAGAGGTCACGCAAGGGTTCAAGTTGGCTCTCGTCAGCGTGCACAATGAATGCCATGAGGGATGGGAAGAAAAAACAGGGGTGGATCCTCGTTCGCACGGGAGGGAAGTCTTGAAGAGGAAATGGATAAGCTACGCCGTCCACGCGCCACTGGCAATCATCTGGCGGTGAAAGGCAAAGAAATTGATATTCGTAATCGTCTTCAGGAATGACCTTTGTGCACGCGTGAGCGTTGTGATGAGGTAGTGAAATGGGAAACTACCTCAAGAAAATTGGTTCGGTTGAACGTTCCATTCTCGTGATTGCGCTCGTACAGATTCTGAATCTTTTCGAGCGTTTCCCTTGGTGGCAGAAGGGTCCATCGCCCGCGTGCCAGAAGGGGGACCATATCGTCATGGACTATGAAAAACTTGAGAACAAACGAAAGAAACATGCAGGAGAGATTCGTACGGGTGGCGACAAGCAGCTTGGAATCGACATTTTCTATTTCTCCGCGGTCCAATCCAAGACAATACTCGGTACAATCCACCTGCAATGACACATGAGTTCAAACGCTCGACCAAGAGCATGAACACAAACAGCGTCTCTCGAGGGTACGAGCGAATGGCGCACTAGATTTGAGTGCAACTGGGTAGATATTTGGTCCAAAGAGATGAACGGAGGCATGACAGGATGAACTGCAACGATTGGGATGACGGTGTGAAGGCCAACCAAGTACGTGACCGTCACCCAATGTCACCGAGATGACACATCAGACCCTTGGGCGCGTGATGTGAGTCCTTATTTGCCTTTGTTCCGAATTCATGGTGGTCCACACGGATACATTACGTGAACCCGGCGGTTCTTTTAACAAGTTGACCTTGGACTGCTGCCAAGGGCGGAATTCCGAGACAGAAACGTCGCCCGCTTTGCCTGTAGCTGCCCATGCATTGACAGCCGGTGGCTCAAGTTCACGAAAGCAATTCAGGATACCACCTTTGCTCTATCTCCGGGACGACAAAATGCCGCCACTTCCACGGTTAGACTTCCTGTATGCGTCCGTTTCCGTTTCTGGTTAACTTCTTTGTTGAAAGTCGTTCCGACAAGCCACGATATACCTTCCCTGTATGGCTCCATTCTTCCTCAAGGATTTACATTTCTCCAAGAAGGCACTGACCTGAGATCATGAACGCCTATAAGTATACGGAGCACCCGTCTTTGCCTTCACTCACCAGAAATGGCGCGCCCCAAAGCCCCAAAACCTCCTCGCACTGTCGATCTAGACTCGCCGCCCGCTTACCGCACTCGATCTAGAGTCCGAGCAGCACCTGCACCGCCCGCGCCGCCGCCTCCTCCTCTTGACGATTCCCCTGTCTTCATCCTGACGGGCGCCGATGGCTCTACCCCTCACACACCCAAGCGACCCAAACGCCGCGGCCGCGCTGCACAAGGAACAGCTCAGACCCCAATGGTTTTTCTTGACCGTGACATGCCGTGCAGACGAAGCACTAGGTTACGAGCAGCCTCTGTCGCGTTTTACCACGACTTCTGTGAGATTTCGCACATGCCAAACACATGCTCTGTTGTCCAAGGATGTCATTGCCTACCACACTGCTGGATGAACGACACGTTTGAAGATCTGGTAGCTATCTCTTTCAACTGCATGAACGACACTGACTAGTTCAATTCCAAGATGCGCGTCGTGGAATACCACTTCGGCTTTCGCTACTCTAAATCTCTCAATCTAGATACTCGATGGAACATATTCCTCTGTAAGCTAATTTCAATATCTTCGAGTTGCAATGGAACTAATTTCAGCTTCTTTACAGTGAAATCTGACTTTCACAACTATCTGGACCGTAACGGACTGCTCGTTCTTCCTCTCGAGGGTATCCTGAACCTAGTGGAGCCCTTCGCTCTCAAAAATCTTGACCTAGATCTAGGGGACAAGATATTGTATACAACGGTACATTGGCTGACTTGATATCTGTGTTCGATTCTGAATTACCTTTTTCAGGCGCTTCAGATGCCCGCGACTGGATGGCCCTACATAATCCTTAACCTCGGCTTACCAGAATCGCACGTGATACTACGAAAAACCCTTGAGCGCGTGCAAGGCGTTTGGACGGATACCGGCAACAGTACCACATACAAGCACCCATTCAAAGACTTCCCTATCATACGCAGCCACGTCCATCCTTGTTTCGTTGTCCTCAATGCTTATAATAAACTCAAGAATCTCCGTAAATACCCCGCTCACTGGCCATCGCAACAGATGACGAAGACCAAGCATCATGAGCACTGGTAAGTAAGACTTGAATTGATTCACATTTTGAACGTTCCTCAATTGAAGCCATTGTCACAGTCTAGCCTCGCTCTTCAAGCACGGCTGGTCTAGTTCAAGATAGAGTTAGCGGTTACAGACTAGGTGTATGTACTAGGCGCTACCATCCGGGTATCGCCAACAAATTAATCGGAAGATCTCCTTCTCAAGCTCTTGAACACGACTTTCTTTGTCGATATTCGGACTAGCCACGTTGGTTAACGCAATCATCTTTAGCGCGTACTATCTTTCCATGCGGTCGATGCCGACAGCTTCACCATATACGTGCCGTGTATGGACTGCCTTACTTCCTTCCTTCCTCCCACGTCGACACACTTTTCTCACGGCTCCGTCGATACGCTGTGCGCTTGTACTTTGACCTCATCGCGACACATGACGATTGCACCCCCAATCCGGCTAGCGCTCGTACGACGGGGAAGGGCGTGCGGCAGACTGTGGTTCAGGCAACTGTCCGGGCTGACTGAGAGGAAGTGAGCCAGACGCGGGCCAGGGTGCACGTGCACTGGTACTAGCTGTGCACTACCACGCGGTCTGCCCAAGAAACGGCGGGCTTGGAGGTGATTGACGTTGGGAATTATCAATGTTATTATGCTGACTCCACGTAATAAGAAAGGAATCGTGCGTCTTATTTACTTGAGACTTTACTTTGGACACGTCTGTGAGCTGGATTCATATAGAAAGCAAGGTCAGATTTTACAGTCAGGTCCGACAACTTTACCTGCAATCATTCGTAAAAGGAAGGGACGCGTGCCAATACGGTGACATCTCCACCCAAAGAATATCAGTAGCGCTGCCTTACTCGTGGCGTACGAGTCCCGACAATTACCAGGGAAGAGGACACCGGCGTGAAGTGGGTAGCCCCAAGATACATTCGCGTCGGATATTCCACGGTGGAATACCGCTGAGGAATGGGGATGTACCTGTGACATGTCGTGAGCACTGGAAATGATCTGCGTGTGGGAAGGAGTGGCCTAGCGGGCAAGTCTAAATGCCTTGCGAAGCAAGGGTTTCCGTCTACGTCAGACGAGGAGACTTTGTGTACTACGAGGGTGGTATTCCATAGCGCCTAGACGGTAGACTGCGCTTCTCTTCGCGTGTTGGAAATCAATGACCAAGTGTGTAGAACAGTGCTCAATCGAAAACCAATCATAACCCTATGAGGCGCGTGCTAAAACCGAGTCTGTGTTCTCGTCTTCAAGTATCAGTAAGCGAAGTGGAAGCCGGCTCTCACACGAGCCGTCGAAGATGTCGTGATTCGGCGATAGCCAGACACTTGTGCCTTGATCACGTTATCGTATTTTCGTCTTCAACCACCATCATCCGCCGCATCATGCACGCCACAGGGCCTCTTCCTTGCCTCTGTCCCTTGAACCTCGTCAACATGAGTCAATGTAAAGTTCAGGTCCTTTGGTAAAACCCGTGCTACATGTTTTGACCTCCAATTAGCCACGCCATCAGAAATTTCGGCTTGAATGGGCAATGATTGACCCACCTAGGGACTAGACTAGTCTTTCACCCCAGTCAGACAATCTAACGGAGCATTACAGCTTAATGCACGCGTCGGGCACGATATACCTGCCAGTCTGGGCGCGACATGGTGCTTCCAATTTGCACCGCACGGCCGCTGGGCACGTTACAACTCTCCATGCTCTAAGTATACGCGTCACGGCATAGCCCTTCGCACCATCATAGACACTTCGCTGAATATTAGTGTGCTCGTCATTATGGCATTGGTCCCCTTCTGGCGCATGGCTTCCCTAAGTAGACATCTTGACGTTTGCGGATAAGTTGCCTCTCGTTGTACCTTCATTTCACCGCTCCTTCAGAACTCCTTCTAATTCCTACACTTGAGGTGATATGTCGTGCGCGGACTGGAAAAGCTCTCACTGGTGGCGAGAATGCGGCCGGAATCCACCGACACGAAAAAGAAATACGCAAGTAACATCTGCTTTGCTGTTTTGGTTCACGATTTCATACATAGCAGATTCTTCCCCCCTGGAATGACGTTACTTCGCATGTGCGAACTGCCTATGTTTCGAAAACTTCTATCACAAGATTGATTTCCTTCCATTATGGCATGCCAATTCAAAGCTTGACTACAGTACAGGATTTTCCACTCCGTGTACAGTTCGATGGCGGCGGAAATTCAAGTTTGTCGCACCACTTTGCTCTACAGACAGTATTCTTCACTGTCGACGTGAGGTTTTGGCTCACCTTTCGACCTCCACTTACCTCACCGGTTCCTAGTCTGTCATCTTGATTTTCGCGCACGTCTGTAACAACCAGAGATGCCCAAATCGTTCTAACGGGTGCCTGGCACGCCTTATTTCACTCACGGCGACGTATATGATGCATATTGCTTCGGGGATGGGCAGGTTCCTCGGCCTCCCGTTCCCAGAGCATAAGCGGTGTGCTAATCGTGTCGTTTATATTGCTAGCATGTGGTTCCGCCATGCCCCACCGAAGGACTTCCAACCTGATCCCAGACTCACGGCAGACATGAGGAGATTAAATATCAGGGTACAGGATGAAATCGCTCGCGACGCCGAGGAAGCAGACGTTGGGAGACTCGCAACGCCACCCCCGGAAGATGAGCCTTTATTCCTAGCAGCACCGCTTCTGGCGCGCGGGGGGGACGGAGAGGAGCGGCCAGAGTCGTCATCCGGTTCTGAGCAGTCCACTCCCTCCCGCAAGCGCCCAGCGGCAGGGCCATCCCGGCGGCCCGCGAACGCGTCTAGAAAACGCCAGCGACGGGGCCCTGGGCCTTCTAGCGGTTGACGAGGATGTGACTTTGATAGCTGGAACAGCGATGTAATATAGAATAATTGTAATTGAACGCGCTAGCAATAAACAAACGGTGAAGACTGTTAACCGATTATTGAACATCGCGTAAATAAATCGTCATTTTGGATATTGACGTCTCCCCTCAAAAATGGAGGCTGACTGTCGAGGCCAATGTTCAAGTCGGTCAAGGGCAATGAATATTACCATCCGTAGGTACTCGGAGTGTCCAGTCGTACGTATTTTCAGCTGAACATAACGAAATGAAAAGGTCCATTAGAAAGTATGCATGTCGGTACAGCAACACCAACAAGACGTCAGACACTGTAAACCAATCAATTACAGGTAGTCTCCAAAGAAACGAGCCACATACAGATTAGGCGCTCTGCGTAACAATCTCCGCACTGGAAGAAGACACCTGTGTAGCCATCTCGGTTGTCGTCCGGGCGCGGGTGGAGACAGTGCTACTAGTCGTCCCATTCACGCCAGTGGCGACTGAAGTAGCGGCAGTGAGGGTTACGACAGTCCTGGTAGGCGCAACGGTGACGGTGCTAGTAGTGCCCCCAATCGTGATGACGCTAGTGGTAGCGCTCAGAGTGACAGTCGTAGCGGTGATGGGGAATCCGACACTGGTGGACGTGGCGTTCGAGCTGTCAACCGTGGATGTGAGAGCGCCGGTGGCGAGCTTTCCGTTGCATTGGTTGAGCGTGATCGACGCCGCATTCGTCTGAGGGAGATGAAGGATGAGCATCATATATTGGGATGGCCATAGAGTCGACGAACCAGGACACATTCGGATGGGTGACGGTTACAGTGACCTGGAAGGAGAATGATGAGCGATCATCCTTCGTGAAATGAAAGCGGAATGAAGCTGACAGTCGCTAAACTCGAGGACGCAATCGTGGTCCCGTTAGATACGACCTGGGATACAAGTCAGCTAGTGAACGGTGTTAGGATCAATGTACTCGCAGTCGCTGTCGTTCCGGTTCCGCCGAGCTGTGGTCAATGTCAAATGAATCGAAGGACAGAGAGAGCAAAGGCGACCAACAATTGAGGTGACTGTCCCGCTAATCGCAGTCGTAATGGGCGTGCCAGCGGCAATCGTCTACGATCGCAGCTTAGATACATCCAGCAGATTTCAAAGAAAGAGGAATTACCGTCGTCTAGGAGGCGGTAGTCAGAACATGTCCAACATTAAATTGATAGCTACATACGATGGGTCCAGCGGCGACAGAAGTCTCGAATTCGCGCTGTAAAGAGCGATCACTCAGGCGCAGCACCAAACGCAAGAGGAGGACTTGCCTCTCCGAGAACAACAGCGCGAGTGACTGAGGCCAGAAGGAGTGAATAAAAGGCGGCGGAGAACAACATGATGATGACTGAAGCGAAAGGCAGGTAATGATGTATTCGCAGGTTATACACTCAACGCACACAAAGTAGGACGCGGTTAGTCCAGACCGTGAAAAGAACGGCGAGTCCGTAATGAATGAACGCACTGCGGAGAATTGTGGCCTTGTACTCCTAAGCCTTCTCGCAGGCACAGGTATCGCAGGCATAACTTGAGGCGAGGATGACCGTTGGCCACATCCAAGCACAAATGACGCTCTAAGAAGCCAAAATAGACTAGAGCAAGGGCAGTTGAAGCCGCTTTGTGTCAGAAAAGGTGATGTGCTTAGCGACGGAAAAGCAGATGAGCTGCGCCCAAGTGGTGGGCGCTTCGGAGAGCTGGCCGCTGAAGGTTATAGAGAAGCAATGAAACACGGTTTTGAGGCATTCGTTTATCAACGAATTAAGGAGTGGGAGAATCTGGAGCGCAGACAGTGAATCAAGTCTATGGTAAAAGCGCGCTCGAAGATGATCCTGAGCCGTTTAGACCGACCAGCACAAGGGGGTTTTAGACGCGCCCTTCGTCGTGATGCAGGAAGTAGATCACCGGGTATACGATAAACCGAACCGGGCTCATGATATTGCTGACATTCGGCCTTTTCGTCTTAACATCCATCGTTCACTGAAATCCATAAAGATCGCCAAGACGGTACGAAACGCGCATGGCATGCTCCCGCCAGAAAATCTGATTGCACAGAGCTCCTAAACTCATACTGCCAGATCACGACTTTCCGAAGCACGAAAAGCAGCATGACTGCTACGTTCCGCTCGTCTTGGACACAACGATGAGTCGGATGTGCGCCCCATCATTCACTTTGGCAGGCCTTCGCTTTCTTTTCATTTTACTGCCAGTAACATATTGAGGGACCACACTCTTTATGTATAACACTGTTCCTCTTCCACTTCACGCCGGATTATACAATGAGCGTCCTGTCTGTCGAGGCTACATATCCTAACGGATACACGTCCGTGATTGCAGAGGCCCAAACATTTTCCTCGTCCCGACAATGGGCACACAAGGATATATGAGCATCGATGCGCGATTACTATACACCCAGCGTTCACTGCTCGTCGGGGACACGCCTCCTAACGAATACTATGTTCTACTCCCATTTGTCTTTTGAGTTGTTCTTGTTTCCGCGTCAACGCTGTTGTATTGACGCAATGGAGCTGTCTGCGTCACGCGGTCAATCGAGGACACGTATCCCGGCGGACGCGCGTCTCACTGCAGAGGAATAATCTGATCCTTTGTTTCCCACTGCCGTTCCTATACATTTCGGATTGCATGCCCCAATGAAGAGATCTCCCAAGTGCCTCTCCCGATTCACGCCCGACTCTTTAACACTACCGATCGAGGGCAGATACCCTACCCATAGTGAGGTAGACAACAGATTTTTCTTCCTCGTCGAGGCGAGTCAGCGCCAAGACGAACCATGCCGCCGAGTCGCCCCGGATCATGTGTCCTCTCGCTTTCGTCTACTCGGTTCAGTGTTCACTGCCGAGTTCTGAATCTTGCATGATGCATATTTTGAGATTTTGCTTCTACTACTCTTTCCACTCCCACCAGAACACTAAACAGTGTTTCTTAGATCCCCGATACAAAGATTGTACGAGTTTGAACTGAGCATTGTACTCCAATCACAAGGACACGTGTCCGAATAGACCATACGCGTTCTATTTGAGGTCTGGCCCTGTTCTTGCCTCATTGTTGTATTGGCGCCAAGAAGGAGTGAAGCAGCAAGCTTGACAAATATGTCACACATCTCAAATTCTAGAGTGGGATTTTAAATATTGCAACAAAGTGATCGTTTAACGACTTGAGACGAAGCTGTTATGAATATCGTTGGAGTGGGCATGCCCCGTGGCTGAGTTGGTTACAGCGTCCGACTGTTATCTATCTACTTCGACGTCGGTGGCAATCGGAAGGTCGAGAGTTCGAGCCTCTCCGGGGCAGATACCATTGCAACCTTTGTTTTGCAGGGCCATCGTAAATTACATCTCTGATATCTATTGTCGACGCGCCAACTCTGGCTGCCCTTCCATTCCATCTTAAATAATGAGTCCTACATTTCATACCCATTGTCGTCGTCGTCGAAATCAACCGCTGATTTACGTCACAGGATCCCCTTTGTGCCAACGTAATGCACATGACATGGCAGGGTCTTGGTTTCCTCCCACCACTGCGACGACGACAATAAAAAACGACCAACAAAAAGACCCATTCGCCTGGGACGCCCAAAAAAAGACAATATACCCAACCGCCGCCACTCCTTAGCCTTTTACCGCCTGTGCTGCGAACGGACGATTATACGAAACCTCTACTATTAAACAACTATATAATATGGCAGAAGCTTTTTACGATGAGGAAGGCCCGATGGCGGGGTATCTGCGCGGTATGTAACGCGTTTCTTGAGCGCTACGGTGCTGGAGCTGATATGTGCTTTGGTAGACGCTGGAGAGGGTGGTATGCCGGGCGACTATGTTTCGCAAGACGAGGAGCAGGAGGTTGAGCTTGGATGTGGGATGGGATCTGGTTACGTTGCTATGGTACGTGCTGATTTCCCTCGTCGCGCTCAAGACCAATTCGTTAATGCCCATCTTAGCTTGTACAATCCTTCCTTCCGAGTATCGCACGGACGCCGTTTGTGGAACGCTTCAAGTACGACATAATATCTTCGAACCTTCTATCGACGACACTTTCTACGCATACGCCGTACCCCAAATCGCCGACATTTCCTGGGACGATTGCTACGCCAAGTGAGACCAGTTTTGTGAGACGTAGACGGAGTAGTGGCGGAACGTCAGGCCACCCGAAGCAGGACGAGGAGAATGCTGAATATTGGGTGTGGGCGGTAGGAATTGTGTTACTGTGTGCAGGATATTTTATTCTCGGCTTAGCAGCCTGTGGGTTTGCTTGGATAACTAGCGTGGAGGCTGGCGCGACGGAGGACATGCAGGATGTAAGTGGCTGCCATTCCTACACGTCTCGTCTGACTTTGTTTAACAGTCGATTGACGCGCTCAAAGAGCTTGTGTGCGCCGGTGATACTTGGGATTCTGTCGTTCACGAAGCACTCGGTATTCTGGAAAAGGACGTATCCAACCCACCATCAGCAAATCCCTCTTCTCCCGGCATCACTCGCTCCCGGTCTTCTACAGCGAACAATACACCCCTGCGTGTAGCGTTACAATCCACGCTGCACACGACCCAGACCGCTTGCGACAACATTCGGCCGCTGTTTATTGCTCTGACGTCCCCGGACGAATTGCGCCAGCTGAGCGAAATGTATGCGCCTCCGAATCCACAGAGACCCGTGTCGTTGCCGACATTGACCAGGAAGACCGCGATGGAGGATAAACGCGCGACATGGGGCGGGAAACGGAGTACTTGGTACGGGACGCCAAACGGTAAACGAAGGTCAGAGTTGACATCGCTGCTCTCGCATTCTCCCAGTCGCAGTGCGCCTGTGACGCCTCTTCAGGAGGAAGACGAGAGCGACGATCCGTTACAGGATGCGCGAACGCATGGCGACGTGTTTGGACTCGAGGCGCTGGATCTTCAACGCCGGCGACGAATGTCGTCGCAGCTGTCTCCGATGAGCCCCATTTTCATTCAACCACCGCGCCTTTCTGCGCTGCAGGCCTCTCTGTCTGCTGCGATATCGGCTAAACGGTATACCGCAGCGCATCTGCTTGCTCTGCGATTCACGGACGAAGCATTGCAGGATTACTGGGAGGACGTGCGTAGTGTCATGTCGTTGCTCACTGGAGCTCTTGCAGATGCAGCAGCGCGCCTAGGTGAAGCTATCGCTGAACACGAGCAGGGTCAGGAGGAGCTCGGTCGACCGAGCAGACATTCCCGAGAGGTGTCGCGGGTTTGGGCGGAGCGTCACAGGCTGAGTGATTTGTCGCCGCCGAATCTGACTCTGGACTTGGACCTGGGCGAGACGGAGGGCTATGCACCCGTGCCGGGGCGGATGGCGCGCTTTGGGCTGCATGTCGAGAAGCTGAGGGAAGCGATGCGTGCTGCAGGCGGGGAGCTGGAGGGTGCGGTGGGTGCTCTGAAAGGGCACCGGCGTGTGCATTCGGACGCGTCGGATTCGTCTTCTGCGCCGCTGTTGCATTCTGAGACGGATACCACGGAGCCTCATGCTGCAATCCAGGCGTACGACCGGTTACGGCGCGAACTTGGTGTGGCGTTACGGGAATGCGAGCGTGGGCGGGCTTGTTTGGTTGAAGCACTCGTTCCACCCGCGCCGTCATCGTCATCGTCTCGACCCTCATCACTAGGATCTGTGCCGAGCCTCGACCATGGTCCTGTCTCAGAAGAAAGCATTTTGGATCACGAGCTGGAGGTGCTCGTTTCTACCGGTATCGATCATCCTATTCTTCTTCCCCGCGACGATGAAATGGAGCTTGGTATCGAAGAGGTTTATGAGCACGATCTGGGCCTTGACAAGCCCTCGTGGACCCGCGAACGGAGTACAATGTCGAGGGAGGAGCGGATACGTGCGGCGAAAGAGAATCGGGAGCTGGAGAGGGAGAAGGAGAAGGAGTCGCGGAAGCCGGTGGAGGTTGTGGAGGAGCTGAAGGATGTGATCTCTAGGGTGAAGGAGGAGAGGGAGCGTCGGCAGCTGGGGGCGCAGTATCAGCCGACTTTTGATGAAGAGCTGGAAGAGGCGACGCTGGCTTATGTGGATGAGGAGGAGGTGCACGCGGAGATTGGTGTCGCGTTATAGCCTTTCGTTTGAGTGATTTATTGGATACCTATATGCGTACATTACTATACTACTTGGCTTTGATTTACATGCTGTGGATTTTTGGTTTTGTTTATTTCGAGTGTAGCTATAGTGACTGCTAGTTGATGCTAATTTATACTTGTGTTGAAAAAGAAGGATTGTCGAAGATGCGATGAGGATGTATCCGTTGGGATATGTGGCCTCCAGGTGTAGTACGACTGGCACTGATTATTGACTTCACTCGGGATACATAAAGGTATGTTACTTAAAGGCGTGTTAATGATTTCGTAGACGAAAGGAAGTGTGCGAGATGAGAAAAGCGGTGGAAGGAAAAAGACATCGCAAGTATATGATGTGGGCACGCATCCGTTCAGATATCTGGCCTTGAGGTAGTCATAGCAAGCAACATTCATCTGAGAGTGACCGTTGAGAGTCTCAACTGGTTGGCGGGGTGGCAGGGAAAAAATGCTGAGATGGAGTTGCACACTGGGGTTGTATCCGTTAGAATATCTAGCCTCGATCGGTAGTGTGAAAGTCGGGCGTGAATGCGAAGAGGCACTTGGCTGATTTCTCCACTGGAGCGCGGAATTTGGTATAGAGTACGTAGAAGGAAGAAAAAAAGGCAACTTTGCAGCGCACAGTGAGGCGCGCGTCCGCTGGGATACGGGTCCTCGATTGACGATGTGACATAGAATGCTTCGTTTCTTCTTGGCGTACAATACACCAGCGGTAAAAGGCAAAAAATGGACATCAGAAGACTGAAAGGAGTAGAATGTAGTATCCGTTAGGAGACGTGTCCCCGACAAGCAGTGCGATTTGAGTTTAATCGTCAGGTAACACTCGTGCAGTTGTCTCTGAAGCCACTTTGTATTCCTGGTTCGCAATGCTAGATAAATCCGGAAGGAAGTGAGGAGGCGCGCATGCATTAAGATGGGTCCACATCTTGGGATTGAGATGCCGACAGCGGAAAGTCATTTACAACATGGAACTTACAATTTATTGTAGAATACTACTACTACAACAATGGTTGGTATTCACTACACAGGCAAATTTGACACGAATACTCAGAAAGAACAAGCCTAAAGTACGCGATAAGCTTCATAGGAAACTCACCGGAATGAAAATGCTCACCTTCAACGACTGCTGCCAGACATCCCGGAGGTGTGCGTACCGACTGACAAGTCGTGTCCCTACCCATAGCAACGACACCTCCTACATGTCCAAGTCTTATTCATTCGAACTCATTACATGATACTTTGAATTGACGCAGACTTGGATGAAGTCAATACGTTACCTTTACATGACGGAGACGACGACGGCGTCCACTCAAGGTCAAACGGCTCTTCAAGACTTCGGAGCAAGAACTTGTCCAGGGAAGCGGAATCGAAGTCTGGCGGCTCCGCCAGATGACCCCCGCCAATGACAGAGGACTCTGAGTATGGTGTGATAGAGGTACAGAGATAGAGTTTGTTCTGTTTCGGGAACGTTAAGTACCGATGTAAGCTTAAAATGGAGACAGGACTTACTGGACACTAGAGGGATCCTCCGTCGTAGGCGTCACGAGCATCGAGAAGGGACATCGTCCAGTTGACGTCGTGGAACGATCTCCGGCTCGCATTCCTGGAAGCAGATTTTATCAGTCAGTCGACATGATCCTGATATTAACTCACCAGCATTAACGTGAATAGGGCATATGACCCGCGATGGACGGGCCCGTAGATGTCTAGGCATCCAGCGTCAAGAAGTTGGACGTGTCTCTTAAACAACGTCAGAAGCACAAGGTCGCTCCATTTGACAGTGTCCGTGCCACACGTCGGGGTCCAAAGCGCTAATAAGCCCGACAACGAGGTAGTATATGAACTCGGCGGAGAATTCATGCACGTTAGACTGTCCGTGGATCGGCGCCAACCATTACCTTGCCCATCAAATACGACTCCAAGTTCGGCCTGTCCGAATCCCAGTCCACGCCAAGGACCAAGACGACATCCTCAAGACAAAGTGACTGCGCCGCCATAGTACAACGTTCCCACCGGCGCGAAGCCAAAAAGAAGGAGCGCGTCGCGAAGGCACGTCCCAGACGATACAGAGCCCCCAGTTATAGTCTCAAGATCTAGCAGAGTCGTCAGTGAGAGCTACGATTCAAAGAACAAGCTCTACATACCGTGTCATATCGAGTCTCGATGCTCGTCGGCGCTCTTGGATATAGTCGCCCGAGGAATAATCCTGTGCCGGAGTCCACAGTGAGAGCGGCGTCTATGGCGACATTAATAAGTCGTGTAGACGGCAGTGTATAGGACTGCTTACCATCCATGTTGATAACAACCCCCGCCTCAACGTCTGACAACGAGACAGTACATCAGTATGGCTACGAAGGAGCTCTCCCCGCATCTAGTCGCACGATATGTGAGGATGAAAAGTCGTCCCCTCGTCGTAGTGGCCGGCGAACACAAAAATTCTGACAAGACTGTCAGCGCACTCGTCAACCAGAACACACGACAACGGACGTACCAGGTCCTTGGTGAGTGAGGGCAGAAACGGAGGTACCAAGGGGAACCGGTCGTGCTGTAGAAAGTAGTAACGAACCCATATTGTCGTCGGGCCAGACACAGGCGGATATTAGTCTAGAGAAGGTGTAAGTAATGAAGCAAAGGAAGCACCGACAACGTACCAGGTAGTCCGTACAGCGCACTGGTATCCACAAAAATGTGCCCGGCATCGTCGTCCATGAAAATTCTGAAAAACATTGTTAGCGGCCTTGTCAAAGACACCAACGAAGACGACGACGTACCAGGGAGGCCAGAACAGAGTACGACGTCGCTGAAAGAAGCGGGAATGAGCAAAATAAAATCAACAATGAAGGTGGGAAGGAAGGAGACATACCTGTCACATCAGGCGCCGAGTCACGTTTTAAGCGCGCTGGGAACGCGTTGATGAGGGCGGCGGTCGGAACAATCACGGATAAGGTCTGTGGAGAGAGGAAGAGGGTAATAACGTAGAGAGCTGAGGGATAGAACGACCGATGAGAGAGGAAGAAAGAGAAAGAGTGGGAATGGGAGCTGATGGTTCTTGTTGCATTCACATCGCCTTTTATTCCCATTCTCGCGTTCTGGCCTTCACTAGATACGTACATTGAACGGGATGAATGGTTACGGCGATGCGCGACCGTCGGACGAAACGAAATCTTTCCAATATTCAGGCCGCCACACAATTTGGTCTCCTCTCGCCTAGTCGCCCTGAGCACACGAGAGCGAATGCATGGTAGAATATAGACAAAATAGTATGAACTTTTGACTTGAATGAGCTGTGGTCAATCCGACTTGAATGAAACTTACCTCTGCCCGGAGAATGCACTGTGGCGCCTTTCCCGTCTTCGAGTTAATGTTCCGACAGCCAAGAGGCTGGAGTCACCTGCAGAGCCCATCAGTGATCGTCTGATGGGATTTAGCTAGCGGCGTCTGGGCACGGGGATAACGAAAACTTCCAGCTTGGTCTGTTCACCCCGCTAATGCAACGCTTCGCGTTGCCAATACTATCCTTCTAGGCCCGGATAAGCTTGCGGTTTATGTTCTATTAATATGTGATATGAGTCAGCGTGAAATGAAGCCCGTCGAAATGCGGAAAAGGTACGAACCGTTTCTGCAGTTCGGGCACATAGGGCGAATCGCGCTATATCGTTGAACTGTATACAGTGAGAGACAAGATGAAGGTCGCAGGGAGTATATTCAAGGTAGTGACAGCCAATCTAGTCGTCAAAGTACAGAGAAGTAGACGAGAAACTACTTTTACCCAAAAATCTCGGAGGGACGGAGGAGGAGACGACCTCTGGCGTCATTTCCCCGCATCCGAGGTGGGCCAGATAAGATTGTTGACGCGTCATAGGGTCCATGAGATCCTCGTGTCATCAATATGCAGGGTCCAGGCGCGTCGCTGAGCGTCTGACGCGAAATGTCGTCTTCAAGACCTCAGCGACCATCAGATATTGAGTTACGTAAGCACAAGAATAATCTCCAAGTAAATTTAGGTCGGCCAGACGTCGCAGAGAGCGGGAAAGCACGAATACGCGTTAGTGTAAGTGTCTTGAATTCGGACATGTGGTGGTTCGAGTTCAACGGATACCGATCACTTGGGGTTACCATACACGTATGGCACCACTCAACCACAATGTTTTACCACTAATTCCGAGCCGATTGAACGCCTGGAACGATGACAGACCTTCAGTTACGCGCTCGTAAAGCGGAGCTACTACCCACCAGTGAATACGCGAAATCAACCTTGCGAGCCGACGGACATTATCCTCAGGGTTCAGACTATCAAATGCACTTGTTTTTAGACCTACCCTGGATGAAGTTTTCGAGAAGTTCGGATTTGATGTTTTGGTAATACTTACTTCGCTGTAAGAGTCCACCAGTGCAATATGTTCATATCTGTGATTTCAAGTGACATTGGCTATATACCATGTCTTAGTACTATGTAGTACCATACTACAAGAGATGTTCTAGCTACTCTAGAGAGCTCCCTCGAAGTGTAGTTCTCGATATACGCATTCGACGAGTTTGCCGGAGTAACGGTATTCTAGTCTGTGGCAAGTCTTCTTACTCATTCTATCTATACGCGCAGGAGATTTGTACAAATTGATCTTCATTCAGCAAGTACATAGGACACGTATTTACACATCTGTACGAAATAACGAGTATCCTAGGTGCGCAGTCCGGGGCGTCCGATGCGTGCCATGACTATGCTCCCAGCAATTATCACCCCTGCTCCAGCAACCTACATCAAGACGGCGCTAGTAACGCGCCGTGTTTACGAGCTGTAATAGAATTAGCTACGTGAAAATGATCGAAATAGATGAGGCACGAACGCGAAATTATACGGCCTGCCGTTAACATCACCGTGGGAGACGCGAAACAGAGATACGTTACCTGGAAAGTGCTGACACGTCGTAGACGAGCAGAAGATATATCTCCGTATCGTCCGAAGCTTCTCCAATGAACTGTGGCGAGGATTGTCGAGAACAGTAGTAATCCCATCAAAGAGCGCAAACGCAGCGGGGTGAATGAACCAAACTTGGGTCCTGAACTACGTTGTTAGTCTATTACAAGCGCCAGGGTGTTTTCACGTACCAAGGCTATTTCATCGATCGTCAAGACGTCCAAACGAGGCTTTACAGCCGAAGGCCGCCAGATTCAGGTCGTCGTCCACGGAGTCAAGTCTGGGTGCTCGTACGTAGGGCCGGAGTGGAATTAGCATGATCCTATGTTGTTGAAGGGCCAGAGCTAAGCGTAGCGTAACGCCAGACGACGTGGGACAACGCCGAGGAGAAGTCCGAATACGATCCTTGGAACGACGACTATCCGAAAGAAATTGAGTCGAAGGGGTTCATTCCGGTTGGAACTTACACGGACGTCGTTAAGCGAGCAGGAGAGCATGTCGGAGAGCGGGATGAAGCCGCTAACACCTGTCGTTCCACAGAAAGAGATGTCCTGAATCAAGTCATCAGTCGAAAAGACACAGGAAAGTGGTATAACACACCACAGTGCAATTTGCAGCCAATTAGTCCGGAAGCGTCCATTCGTCCGAGATCCATGAGACGTAAATCTCCGTCAGCGCCCAACATTAGCCGAAGGTCCTACGGATTAGCATAGGTCCGTTTACAAGGGCTCCAGGTGCGTTGCGATTGGCTAGGGCTTTCGGCGCCTACAAAGGGTCAAGACAGTCGTTAGGATGGGGGAATATCGACGACGACAAACCGGTGGTAGCAGCGCCTAGATGAGCGGAGACGAGGTTTGAAGTGTGGCGTATATAGTCGCCACCATGCAAGCGGTGGAGATGAGGGGAGCGCGAGCGCAGCCGCAGTCGTGTGATGCGTTGAACCCGCATATTCCTGGCGCTGCAGTGATCAATCAGCCGGGCAGTTCAGGTAAGTCAACATAACGTACTACCGGGCAGTCTACCGCCTCAACGTCCCAATCCGTCCATAATCCCGAACCAAATGAGATCCAGATCTCGATCGTTCGGGCGTATCGCCACGTATAGGAAGAATTTGCGTTGGATTTGATGAGGTTGAACTAATGACACGACGTCAGAGAACTCGAATTCAAGGCAAGTAATCGCACCGTTTTCCCAGAAAAAAAGCCGGGCCGGCGAGGCCAACACACGCCTTAGTAAACCCAGCCTATCGGATCCAAGAGAAGGTGCCTTCGCGCAGTGTTGTGTGTCGAGTCCACCGGGTAGGCGGCGAAGCCGCCTGGAGTCGTCTTTGAGAGGGTTCAGAAATCAGCAAGAATCGGAAATAGAGCCCTAGACGTACTGTCGGTGATCTCAAAACCGTGCCTTTCTAATGATAAACGGCTTGGAATTGAAACATCAATAAGCACCTTAGCTTCAACGAAAAGCCTGTCCGGCGAGGACAGCAATACCTATCCACGATCGACGCGTCTGTTTCAAAGACGACGAGATTGCAGTGGAGGGAGCGAAACCACCGCGGTTCATCTACCAGGTAAACTCCGGACGGGGAAGAAACTCGCAGCGAGTCAACGCAGTAATGGAAGCCGATTCTAGTCCCAAGTCAGTCGAGAATGCCACGAAAAAGTCAAGAAAAGACTCTAGCAAAACAGGTTGATATCAAAGCTTCATTCCGGTCCAAAGTACGTACCTTTGCGCTTGGCAGAAAAGCTGGTCCGGCGAGGACTGCGACGCGTATCCCGGATTCTCTCCTCTGTTTCCATGGCGACTAGAGTGTTCTGCTGCTCGTCGACGCCGTATCCAGGCCGTAGTGAAGCCAGCGTGGCGCGCTGTCGCCAATCAGTTGGGGAGCTCGAGACAGAAAGGAAACGCACAAACTTGGGGCCGTATTTGCGGTTAGCCTGTCATCGAATTCACGCAAGAAAAGGTAATACATACGCACTTTTTTCCAGGATCCAAGCCCGGCCGGCGAAGCCATACACGCCGCTCAATTCGATTTGACGCGTTTTGACCTTGTAGGACCGTCGAATTCTTGGTATTGCTGAGGAGCGGTATGCCCCGACGCGTTGAGGAAGCCGGAAGCCAGCTTTGAGAACGAAGGTGATGGCGGTCGCAGACAAGTGTCGATTGCCGGACACGGGTAGCGATCGACGTCTTCTTGCTGCTCCTTGACGCGACGTGACTTTAATCCAACCGTTTCTATCGAAAATTTGTGTATTTCTGGATCTGCGACGGGACCTGCAGATCCCGGGTGTCAGTCCTTGTGGAACGATGCCCGCACCTTCCTGGAAATCTGAGCTCGGTTCTCGACGAATTGAGCGCCTCGTGTTCGTCTGGACAGCGGCGACTTGGAAGGAACAACCTCTGCGCCGCCTTCTGTCTTGGATCTCGTTTGGAGCGCGTATAACTTGTAGAACTGTCAGTGCTCTACGTTGAACTCGCTAGCAGACTCGACGCACCGTGTCCCACTATGTTCCTATTCTGAACCCGATTCTGGACGAATTGAGCGGCTCTTCCTCACTGGCCGCGACGTAGACTTCTGGCAGGTGTCGTGTGTCAACACGCACCTTCTCACGACGGCGTCTTTTGTATTTTGAAACGTTATCTCGACAAATTGAGCAAGTAGGATCTGTGGAACTGTCAGACTTTTCGATACGACCAACTGGACGATGTTACACACCGTGTCGCATCTCGACGACATGAGCACAGGCTCTACCCGAATGTAATACTATTTTGTCGTCAATGAAGGCTGCCGTACGAAGAACGAACCGACCTGGCAATCATTAGCAGACAAGCGGGATGTATGTCAAGGCGAGCTTATTTGTGCTCTCGACGGAAGACATGGTAGGATGGTAAGAGGGAAGGGAGGAATGGGGAGTACAGACCTATTGAATTCAGGTCCCCGTCGGACGAGTTTTTCCGTGTGTAAGCGCCGATCGTTGCCTCGACTTTTTCCAGGTCCCCGATTCTGTGGCGCACTCGACGAACGGTAAGTCCGCTCACTCTAAATTATAATTATTCTAACCGCAGCCGTGTAGACATCAAATACGAACTAATGGAAGGTGAATACGCGGCGTCGAGGTATGCACTGGTGTCACTACAATATTCATCCCATCAGTGACGATCCTTCCTATTACAAAGGGCGGCTAATGGGCAGAATTTGTTTTTGCAGTACAGGACTGTGTACGCTACGCACTGCAATGATATCTGTCTCTTTCGAATTCTGTCAACAGTCCGCGTTGAAGTAGACCTCGGGAGCAAGCATTGGATGAGAATGCAATGTTGCCACCTAGAACAATTGATGCGCTCAAGCGCACATGAGTCATGAGCGGGTCCGCCAGAAGTATAAAGACCCTTCAGATTTCCTTCTCGTACATGTCCTCTACAAGGTATCTTCTTCACGCCTCTAGTCCGGTACCACGGTGATGACGACCGCCCTTGGGACTGTGCAGACTGCTGGTGTCTGAGCGTGCTTGAATGAATGTCGCGGCAGCAGCGTCTGTACAGTTGGTACCGGCAATGATTTCTTTTTTATCTCGAGAGTGGACACGCGGTCACGCACCTATGTAGCGTACCTTGTAATACCCCCACTCTTTGAATCCATGCATTTTACCCTCGGGAGCCGAAACCATCGTCAAATTTCCCAAAATCTGCGCTGTACTTGTAGCCAAAACCACTGAACCTTATCCTGCTTGGTACGTACCAAACACGCCGGCATTGCAAGCCGCGCCTACGGGACACGAACGGCACCCGAAGAGGCGATACTCACACGGTTTTCGCTCTTCTTCCTCCTCGATCACCCCCTACTCCGAGTACACCAGCTAGCCCGACAGCTCGATCACACCCCGATGCTGGCAGACGCTGAAGAGGGCGCTATGACGTTGAGCTTGGATGGTGCGTGTTAAGGTACGTAACGCGTTTCTTGGCCGCTACGGTGCTGGGGCTGATATTTCTTTGGTAGACGCTGGAGAGGGCGGCGACTATGTTTCGCAAGACGAGGAGCAGGAGGTTGAGCTTGGATGTGGGATGGGATCTGGTTACGTTGCTATGGTACGTGCTGATTTCCCTCGTCGCGCTCAAGACCAATTCGTTAATGCCCATCTTAGCTTGTACAATCCTTCCTTCCGAGTATCGCACGGACGCCGTTTGTGGAACGCTTCAAGTACGACATAATATCTTCGAACCTTCTATCGACGACACTCTCTACGCATACGCCGTACCCCAAATCGCCGACATTTCCTGGGACGATTGCTACGCCAGGTGAGACCAGTTTTGTGAGACGTAGACGGAGTAGTGGCGGAACGTCAGGCCACCCGAAGCAGGACGAGGAGAACGCTGGATATTGGGTGTGGGCGGTAGGAATTGTGTTACTGTGTGCAGGATATTTTATTCTCGGCTTAGCAGCCTGTGGGTTTGCTTGGATAACTAGCGTGGAGGCTGGCGCGACGGAGGACATGCAGGATGTAAGTGGCTGCCATTCCTACACGTCTCGTCTGACTTTGTTTAACAGTCGATTGACGCGCTCAAAGAGCTTGTGTGCGCCGGTGATACTTGGGATTCTGTCGTTCACGAAGCACTCGGTATTCTGGAAAAGGACGTATCCAACCCACCATCAGCAAATCCCTCTTCTCCCGGCATCACTCGCTCCCGGTCTTCTACAGCGAACAATACACCCCTGCGTGTAGCGTTACAATCCACGCTGCACACGACCCAGACCGCTTGCGACAACATTCGGCCGCTGTTTATTGCTCTGACGTCCCCGGACGAACTGCGCCAGCTGAGCGAAATGTATGCGCCTCCGAATCCACAGAGACCCGTGTCGTTGCCGACATTGACCAGGAAGACCGCGATGGAGGATAAACGCGCGACATGGGGCGGGAAACGGAGTACTTGGTACGGGACGCCAAACGGTAAACGAAGGTCAGAGTTGACATCGCTGCTCTCGCATTCTCCCAGTCGCAGTGCGCCTGTGACGCCTCTTCAGGAGGAAGACGAGAGCGACGATCCGTTACAGGATGCGCGAAAGCATGGCGACGTGTTTGGACTCGAGGCGCTGGATCTTCAACGCCGGCGACGAATGTCGTCGCAGCTGTCTCCGATGAGCCCCGTTTTCATTCAACCACCGCGCCTTTCTGCGCTGCAGGCCTCTCTGTCTGCTGCGATATCGGCTAAACGGTATACCGCAGCGCATCTGCTTGCTCTGCGATTCACGGACGAAGCATTGCAGGATTACTGGGAGGACGTGCGTAGTGTCATGTCGTTGCTCACTGGAGCTCTTGCAGATGCAGCAGCGCGCCTAGGTGAAGCTATCGCTGAACACGAGCAGGGTCAGGAGGAGCTCGGTCGACCGAGCAGACATTCCCGAGAGGTGTCGCGGGTTTGGGCGGAGCGTCACAGGCTGAGTGATTTGTCGCCGCCGAATCTGACTCTGGACTTGGACCTGGGCGAGACGGAGGGCTATGCACCCGTGCCGGGGAGGATGGCGCGCTTTGGGCTGCATGTCGAGAAGCTGAGGGAAGCGATGCGTGCTGCAGGCGGGGAGCTGGAGGGCGCGGTGGGCGCTCTGAAAGGGCACCGGCGTGTGCATTCGGACGCGTCGGATTCGTCTTCTGCGCCGCTGTTGCATTCTGAGACGGATACCACGGAGCCTCATGCTGCAATCCAGGCGTACGACCGGTTACGGCGCGAACTTGGTGTGGCGTTACGGGAATGCGAGCGTGGGCGGGCTTGTTTGGTTGAAGCACTCGTTCCACCCGCGCCGTCATCGTCATCGTCTCGACCCTCATCACTAGGATCTGTGCCGAGCCTCGACCATGGTCCTGTCTCAGAAGAAAGCATTTTGGATCACGAGCTGGAGGTGCTCGTTTCTACCGGTATCGATCATCCTATTCTTCTTCCCCGCGACGATGAAATGGAGCTTGGTATCGAAGAGGTTTATGAGTACGATCTGGGCCTTGACAAGCCCTCGTGGACCCGCGAACGGAGTACAATGTCGAGGGAGGAGCGGATACGTGCGGCGAAAGAGAATCGGGAGCTGGAGAGGGAGAAGGAGAAGGAGTCGCGGAAGCCGGTGGAGGTTGTGGAGGAGCTGAAGGATGTGATCTCTAGGGTGAAGGAGGAGAGGGAGCGTCGGCAGCTGGGGGCGCAGTATCAGCCGACTTTTGATGAAGAGCTGGAAGAGGCGACGCTGGCTTATGTGGATGAGGAGGAGGTGCACGCGGAGATTGGTGTCGCGTTATAGCCTTTCGTTTGAGTGATTTATTGGATACCTATATGCGTACATTACTATACTACTTGGCTTTGATTTACATGCTGTGGATTTTTGGTTTTGTTTATTTCGAGTGTAGCTATAGTGACTGCTAGTTGATGCTAATTTATACTTGTGTTGAAAAAGAAGGATTGTCGAAGATGCGATGAGGGTGTATCCGTTGGGATATGTGGCCTCCATGTGTAGTACGACTGGCACTGATTATTGACTTCACTCGGGATACATGAAGGTATGTTACTTAAAGGCGTGTTAACAATTTCGTAGACGAAAGGAAGTGTGCGAGATGAGAAAAGCGGTGGAAGGAAAAAGACATCACAAGTATATGATGTGGGCACGCATCCGTTCAGATATCTGGCCTTGAGGTAGCCATAGCAAGCAACATTCATGTGAGGGTGACCGTTGAGAGTCTCAACTGGTTGGCGGGGTGGCAGGGAAAAAATGCTGAGATGGAGTTGCACACTGGGGTTGTATCCGTTAGAATATCTAGCCTCGATCGGTAGTGTGAAAGTCGGGCGTGAATGCGAAGAGGCACTTGGCTGATTTCTCCACTGGAGCGCGGAATTTGGTATAGAGTACGTAGAAGGAAGAAAAAAAGGCAACTTTGCAGCGCACAGTGAGGCGCGCGTCCGCTGGGATACGGGTCCTCGATTGAAGATGTGGCATAGAATGCTTCGTTTCTTCTTGGCGTACAACACACCAGCGGTGAAAGGCAGGAAAAAGGACCTCAAAAGACCAAAGGCAGCACAGCGCAAGGCACAGTAGAACGCGTAGTATCCGTTAGGATATGCGTCCCCGATCTGCAGTGCGGATTGAGTTCAATCGTCAGGTGGACCTCGTACACTGAAATACTTTAGTAACAGTATCAGGGTGTTATTGAGACGCGTAGTTCCCGGTAGCACATGTGGTTCCCGATCCTCAGGCCCAGAACTCGTACGATCATTGAATCGGGGATTTAAGATGGTGGGAAAAGAGAAAGAGGTAGAAGAAAAATACTTTTCAGCTGGACGGCGACAAGGCGCGCATCCGTTAAGACACGTGTCTACGCCTTGGAGTGGGAAGAGATACGCCAGGTAGTCATCAGTCAACACTTCTTGGTAGACAGGTGTTGAGCCTTCGACAATGCAGGTTAACAGTGTAGAAAAAGGTGAGAGGAAGATCCATGATACGGGGCGACTCGGCGGCGTACTACGTCCCAAGGAAGAGTTATCTAATCGATGTCGGGGAACGTTGTGCAACCAAGTATTCTCGAGGGAGCTAGTCCATGCGCCTCTCTAACAGTCTTGGCGAGAATTTGGGATTTCAGGGAACGATGGATGTTAAGACGAAAGGGCCGAATGTCAGCAATATAATGGGCATCCGGCTCGAATTATCGTATAGCCGGCGATCTACTTCCCACCATCGTCACGACTTGACTTTTGAGGAAGGGCGCATCTAAAACCCTATTGTTCCTTGTGCTGCTCGCTCTGAAACGACTCAGGATCGTCTTCGAGCGCGCTTTTACCATAGACTTGATTTACTATCTGCGCTCCAGATTCTCCCACTCCTTAATTCGTTGTTGCCAAATGAATGCCGCAAAACCGGTTTCATTGGTTCTCTACTACCTTCAGCGGCAGCTCTCCGAGGCGCCCACCGCTTGGGCGCTGTGCATCTGCTTCTTCGTCGCTAAGCATATCACCTTTTCTCGCACAAAGCGGCTTCAATTGCCCTTGCTCTAGTCTATTTTGGCTTCTTAGTGCGTCATTTGTCCTTGAATGTTGCCAACGGTCATCCTCGCCTCACGTTACGCCTCCGATACCTGTGCCTGCGAGAAGGCTTAGGAGTACAAGGCCACAATTCTCCGCAGTGCGTTCATTCATTACGGACTCGCCGTTCTTTTCACGGTCTGGACTAACCGCGTCCTACTTTGTGTGCGTTGAGTGTATAACCTGCGAATACATCATTACCTGCCTTTCGCTTCAGTCATCATCATGTTGTTCTCCGCCGCCTTTTATTCACTCCTTCTGGCCTCAGTCGCTCGCGCTGTTGTTCTCGGAGAGGCAAGTCCTCCTCTTGCGTTTGGTGCTGCGCCTGAGTGAGCGCTCTTTACAGCGCGAATTCGAGACTTTTGTCGCCGCTGGACCCATCGTATGTAGCTATCAATTTAATGTTGGACATGTTCTGACTACCGCCTACTAGACGACGGTAATTCCTCTTTCTTTGAAATCCGCTGGATGTATCTAAGCTGCGATCGTAGACGATTGCCGCTGGCACGCCCATTACGACTGCGATTAGCGGGACAGTCACCTCAATTGTTGGTCGCCTTTGCTCTCTCTGTCCTTCGATTCATTTGACATTGATCACAGCTCGGCGGCACCGGAACGACAGCGACTGCGAGTACATTGATCCTAACACCGTTCACTAGCTGACTTGTATCCCAGGTCGTATCTAACGGGACCACGATTGCGTCCTCGAGTTTAGCGACTGTCAGCTTCATTCCGCTTTCATTTCACGAAGGATGATCGCTCATCATTCTCCTTCCAGGTCACTGTAACCGTCACCCCATCCGAATGTGTCCTGGTTCGTCGACTCTATGGCCATCCCAGTATATGATGCTCATCCTTCCTCCCTCAGACGAATGCGACGTCGATCACGCTCAACCAATGCAACGGAAAGCTCGCCACCGGCGCTCTCACATCCACGGTTGACAGCTCGAACGCCACGTCCACCAGTGTCGGATTCCCCATCACCGCTACGACTGTCACCTGAGCGCTACCACTAGCGTCATCACGATTGGGGGCACTACTAGCACCGTCACCGTTGCGCCTACCAGGACTGTCGTAACCCTCACTGCCGCTACTTCAGTCGCCACTGGCGTGAATGGGACGACTAGTAGCACTGTCTCCACCCGCGCCCGGACGACAACCGAGATGGCTACACAGGTGTCTTCTTCCAGTGCGGAGATTGTTACGCAGAGCGCATAAAATGTATGTTGCCCGTTTTCCTTCATGACTACCTATGAATGACTCCTTTACAGTTCCTGACGTCTTGTGGATGTTGCCGTACCGACCTGGATACTTTCTAATGGACCTTTTTAATTTGTTCTGTTTGAATACAAGCTTCTACTGCAATGGATGAACACCCGTAGTCAAATAGACAATCCTCCCGTTGCTTTGAACAGGGATACTTCAAGTAACGATTCGTGTGCGCAGCATGACCAACAATGAGTGAGTCAAGTCTTCGGTGGGTTTTCAAATACAAGCCGTGCACCTAGCACTGATAGAGGGTGGAGTTGAAGATTCTCCTTCATCTGGCCCTCAGAGTCCTCCCGCTCATCCTCGCCATCACGAGATATCCGAACTTGCCGCCTCGCAAGCCGTGGTTCAACGAAGCTGTGATATCCTGGCGATGTTTATGTACCCTACACCTGTCCGAGGGTAGCGTAGTGAGATACGTAGCCGGCTTCACCTATTGTCCTAACGTCATTGTGAATTTGGAACAAAGAGCGGACTCGCGCCCAAGGGTCGTTGAAGGCGTGTCAGGTGAAGTGACAGGCGTCACATACCAACTTGGTTTCCCACTGTCATCGCAATCGTCGCGCCCTGTCATTTGCTATGCCTCCGTCCATCTCCTTGGAACAATTATCGACCACATTGCGTCCAAAGCTAGTACGCCACTCGTTTGAGCCCTTGAGACTCCATGTTCGTTTTCCCTCGTCGGCAGCCGCTTCTACTCATCCGTCACGGCAGTTAGATTGCACCGAGTACTGTCTTGGATTGGAGCGCGGAGGAATATACAAAGTCGCATCGGAGCTCCTTATCACCGATCGTACGAATTGCGTGTTGTATCTGTGAGCAGTCCTCAAGTTTCATATAGTCCAGGACGACATGGTCTCTCTTCTGAAAGACGGACAATGGACACTTCTTCCGCCTCCAGGCATGCTACAAAAGATTAGAGACCTGTACATGCGCAATCATGACAATGGAACTTTCAATCGAACGCAGTTTCTCGAGGTAGTCTCACAGTTTCTTGACATTGTTGCCAGCCTCATGCGATTATATAGGCTATCCCTGAAAATGATTATGAATACCAATTCCTCTGCCTCTCGCCTCCACCCGGTCGCCAGTGGCGCGTGGATGGCGTAGAGTACGCATTTCCTCTCCGCGACTTTCCTCCTGTGCGAACCAGGATCCACCCGTGCTTCCTCTTCCCATCCATCATGGCATTCATCATCAGCGGCCCAAGCGATGAGAGCCACCTTACACCTATGCGTGACCTTGTAGACGTGTGCGACGACATCAACTTAACTCGTATACGATCGGTGTACGTGTCCTGGTTGCTCGAGGGTGGAGAGTTTCCCGAGCGGATAACGCCGTTTGCGCGGCCGGACCGACGGGAGCACCTTCCACCCCCCAGTCAGCCAGCAGCTCGTAGCCGGGAGTCTACGACTCGTCGGCCGGCTAGCACTAAACACGTTAAATTCACGTCGCCACCGAAGCCTACCTCCAAACAAACTGGTACCTCCACCAAAAAAGCAATCCTGAACGCTCCCTCTTCTAAAGCGACGGTCTCTCGGAAGCCGTTGGCTAAGAAACGGAAGATTTCGCAGTCGTCCACCACATCTGCCAAAGAGGAATTGCCGTCGAAGCGACGACGCAGCCCACGGTTTCCTCAAACTTGAGATGTATTTCTTGCTACTCCTACTATGTTTTTTGATCGTTCTCGTAATATAATCTACAACTTGGGCTTCCTTACTTGTATGCCTATACGCCACAGTTGTCTGATGTTAACAGTTATCTTGTCATGTATGCTAAAGACATGTGAGTCCCGAATGTGATTCGAATGTGATTTTGGAACCCAGACAGCACCCATGTCCCACATAAGACTCAATTAGCAGAAGCGAAAGGGTCGTCGAAAATGTATCATGTGACTCTGGTTACTACAAAGGGAAGGTACGGGTTCAATACGGGTTGGTGTATGACCGCCATCGTCTGTCTGTGCTATGCCTCCATCCATTTCCCTCAGCCAAATATCAACTCGACTTCCACACAGATTATCCAAAACACTCCGCTACTCGTTTACGCCCTCAAGAGCCGATGTACGAAGTCTCCGTGCTCTTTGAGAATCATTTGTACTTATGCGTCATCGCAGGTGGATTGCACCGAGTATTGTCTTGGATTAAACCGCGGAGAGATAGGAAATGTTGATTCAAGACTGCTTGTCACCACCGGTGAGTATTGTTTCATGCCTACCATGTCGTCAGTTCCTCATATGTTGTACAGTTCAGGATGACATGGTCTCCCTTCTACAACGCGGACAATGGACACTTCTTCCACCTCGACACACACTAGAAAAGATCAGAGATCTCTACATACGCAATCACGAGAATGGAACCTTCAACCGAACAGAATTCCTTGAGGTATTTCCACAGATTATCTAGTATGGTGTACTGCAAAGACGTTTTTTCAGGCTATTCCTGAGGGTGATTACGATTATCAATTCCTCTGCCTCTCACTGCCACATCACCGCCAGTGGCATGTGGACGGCGTAGCCTGCCCATTTCCTGTTGAAGACTTCCCTCCCGTGCAAACAAGGATCCACCCCTGCTTCTTCTTCCAGTCGCTCATGAAGTTCATGGTGCGTGGTCCACAAGACGAGAGCCACCTCAAGCCTATGCGTGACCTGGTGGACATATGCGACCGCATCAATTTCACTCGGATACGATCAGTGTATGTATCTTGGCTATTGGATGCCAAATACCACTTCCCCGAGCGTTTGACGCCCTTCGCGCGACGAGATCTGCCGGAGCACCTTCCTCCCCCCGGCCAGTCAGCACCTAGTATTGAAGAGCCTCCGGCTAGTCGGCCGGCTGGCAGTAAACGCGTTAGAATTACGTCGCCACCAAAATCTATCTTCAAACGAGCAGGTACCTCCACCAAAAAAGTAGTTCTCAAAGCTTCCTCTTCCAAAGCAACACTCTGCCGGAAGCCACCTGCTAAGAAAAGGACGGTTTCGCAGTTGTCCACCAATTCTGCGGAAGAGGAACTGCCGTTGAAGCCACGACGCAGCCCTCGGTTCGCCCAATCTTAATCTCCTCCTTATGCAGTGTATCCCGCCAGTGCCTTTTAAATTGAAATTGTTAAACAAGACTATACTGTACAACATCGTCGTTTCATTTACTATATATCTCGAGATGCACCCGTAGTAGCAATGTACATTGACTAACACATTAATCAATTTCTGTACCCAGCGTACCGTTGATGATGTTCGCCCGCGCAGAAACCATCCGTGTCGTCGCCACTGACTTTTCATCCGCCACGAAGCATCCAAAAGGCACAACTTGAAAGCCTCTAAGACCATTTTTCCTACCATGGTCACAATCGCATCGAAACAAGGAACGGATCACGTGTCATTGGCACAGTTGGGGCAGTCAGTTAGTCTCTTGCTTTCAACAACCATCACCTTCGTCCCCCGCTCTTTATGATGCCCGCCATCATCTCTTTGGATAAAAACACGACTGTTCTGAGCCCTACTTCTAAGCGTCATTCGTTTATGCCCTCCAATGCTGCTGTGCGTATTTCTACTGCCCAACGTTCGCCCATACTCACGTTCATTCAGCTAGACACCGTCAAATATTGCCTGGGACTAAAGCGAGGAGGCATAGATAAATACAAGAATTCCAAGTTGCTTGTTACAACACGTATGATCGTTTTGTTTACTGCAACGCCAATACTGATTCTATCCGCAGTACAAGAGGACATGATCGCACTTCTGAGAGCCACGCGGTGGGCGCTTCTACCCTCTCGGGAAATTCTTGAAAAGATCAGAGATCTCTATGCCGATAACCATGCAAAAGGAACATACAACCTCGCGGACTTCACCAAGGTATTTTCTATCATCTTAGAGTCATGATTACTCTAAAGCACCCATTCAGGCCATTCCGGGGAAGTAATTCGACTACGACTTCCTCTGTTTATCACCCCCAGCCGACTGCCACTGGCGAGTGGACAACGTTGCCTATTCGTTTCCGCTGGAGAACTTCCCTCGTATTCGCACTACCATACACCCCTGCTTCCTCTTTACAACGCTCATCAAATTCATGTCACGCGGTCCACCGGACCAGAGCCACCTGAAATGCATGGAAGACGTGGTCAGACTGTGCGACGACATTAATCTTTTACGGATACGACCCGTATATATTTCGTGGCTAGGCTCTACCATCACCGGAAGGGACTTTCCCAACCGGATGACACCTGTGGCCCGGGAGGACCCCCCTCATTTACTTCCGCCGCTCCAGCCAGCGCGTGCGAGCAAAGTGTCTCGCGGCAAGCAGGTTACTATCAAGTCGCCACCGAAGCCGACGGGCAAGAGAGCTGGCGCCGCTGCGAAAAAGACGCTATTGAAAGCTCCACTGCCTTCCAAAGCTGCTGTTTCTGTGAAGACGGCGGCAAGGAAGAAGGTGTCACAGTCGTCCGCCTCTTCAGCCGATGCGAAAGCGCCGGCGAAAAGGCGTAGTCCGCGGTTCAACAAAGACTGATTTCCTTTCCTCTTGTCCTACATCGTTATCATGATACGCCTTGTTTATTTGTTGTCTGTCAATCGCATTGCTTTTGTTCATTACCGTTAATCATCACGTTGGTCATTTGGTCTCCCATCGCGCGGGCTCTCCGCTCGTGTAGTACATGAGTTACACTGGCACGAAACCTGGACTTGAAACTCGTGAGAGAATAAATTCTTCTCAGACGCCAAGGCCTGATATGCGCTTTAAAATCCTGCAACTTTATGTTCAGAAACGCACCTTACTCTTAATAATACTACAGTTCGTGTGATCGTAAGTGTGGCTCTGCTTTCTTAGCAAGCGACATACGCCCGGTTGAGCTTGTGGTGCTTAAAATTCGCTTCTACTTACGTCTTTCTATGTACCGGCGAATAGAAACTGCGATGCTCACAAGTGCCACCGGCTTCGAAAGGTGGCGCAAAGTGCCACTTTCGATCTATGCATGGTCAGCGGTAGGACGGCCCGGTATCCTGCTTGTACCGAACTACCATGTCGTCTGCTCTGCGACCTGCATTCCGCCTGCTCTCCGAGCATCCTCACTGAAACGTATGAAAATCGAGCCAATCGTGTGTATGTATCTATTGAACACCACGATATCTCCTCATGTGCTCCTCAGAACGTGCCTTTTTGCTATCAAGAGGTCTGCTGGCGCCTGGAATGGCTTTTCCCTTGTACTTGGAACGACTGTGTACCGATTAGCGCTCTGTCTTCTCAGCGCTAAGATCTATCGTAGGGCTATTTAGGACCAGCCTCATAGAGCAATCACGACGCAATCCATCTAGCTATTTCTCGTCGGTACCGAGAGGACCGACTCGTCCCCCTGGGCCCCGAGACGGAACGGGACTGCTGTGATGATATGAGAATAGGTTGGCGTCTGCCGCGTGGTGCGTTATACTCAATTTTCATACATCTCCGGAACCTGATACACTCGCTGGCATTGTATAGATGACTGTCAATGATGTGTGGGGTTGTGTCAACGAATTCAAGGACCGCCTGACGAATCCACATTCATCTCTGCTATTTTGAAGCGCCTCGCCTTGTTCTCGCGATACCCGGCGATGTAATTTCTCCTGTCGCGTCGTGTTGGTGCCATAAACACCCTCATTTCTGACAACCTTCAATCTTGATTATCGAAGGTAATCGTGTCACTTTTTTTTCCCTCGGCACTCTGCGTACTCAGTTTTGTTAACCAGGATTCTGTACTGGGAATATGCTACAACACGCGTCGTCTCACGAAGGTTTCTTTCTTGAACGTATCGCTGGGCTGTTCATTTTCGCGTTCAGGCGAAAAGTCACAACACATGTTGCGCATTACCACTACTCTCGTATGTGTCCTCTGTAATATTTCTTAGCTTCTTTACTTAGGACTGTTTATCTATAGTTATCATGTTCTCAGTCATCATTCCGAGTGAAAATCGCCTCTATACATGCACAACCGATTCCCCGTTCACACCCCCTTCGGTGTCTCTCCGAGTTGGTATGCATCTTTAAACCGACATGAGCGGTTTGTTGGAACATATTCCGTGGGTTCGAACCTCCAGTTACGGATCAACGCGCTAACCTGGCCTTTAGTGTGAGGGAACGGGTCGTCTCTTTGTCTCGTCAAGAGAAACGGCAGATAGTACTCGTCATCGTTTGCCCCGCAGCATGTCATAGCCCCTAAACTCCGCGCAAGGTACTCGGTTGATAGTATTCGACCATACTACTGCCTTTGTCTCTTCTGCGTGCCTCATGCTACGGCGCTTACTTATCGATGGATCCCAACCTTGATCATGTTCGCAGGTGTGTACTCAAACGTTCTTGAGGGTTCTGATTATGATGACCAAGGCAGAGATCCACACACGCCACTGCACAGCCTCGTGCCCTCCAAAGCGGTCTGAATCCACGGCACGACATGCCCAGATTACACACTTGCTCTAACATAAATGACTTTTTGTCAACGTCTAAATGAGGAAAGATTTGACGTAGGCCAGCTTGTGGTAGGGCACTCTAGTGACGCGTCTGCACCCCGTCGAAACTCAACAACTTGCTCTCGGATTTAGTTTCAATGTGATGCTAATGTCCTTCGGTGCTCAACCGAATGCCACAGGGTTGTGTTCTCATTGACATTATGTCAGTCTGCTTCTTCGTCGCCAAGCTCACTACCATTTCTTCCTCAAAGCGACTTGACCTGCCTCATTCGTCTTTGTATGTGGCAAACGGTGATCCTCGCCTTACGTTACGTCTCCAAGACCTATGCGCACGCGAGAAAGGCTTAGGAGTCCAAGGACACATTTCTCCGCACCACTCTCATTCAATATGAGCAAGACTCGCGTGCTCTCCATGGGTTGGACTCACCGCCTATTACTACGTGTTTTGGTTGTATAAGTTCAGGAGCTCTGCGAGGAAAGGCATTGCTTCCTCATCTTCACTCCAGTCATCATCATGTTGTTCTTCGCCGCCTTTTCTTCGCTCCTTCTTGCCTCGGTCAGCGCGCGCGCTGTTGTCCTTGGAGCGGCAAGTCCTCCTCTTGTGTTTGGTGCTGAGCCTGATTGACCGCTCTTTACAGCGCGAATTCGACACCTCTCTCGCGGCAGTACCCATCGTATGTAGCATTCAGCCCATGCTTACCATGTTCTGACTACTCTCTAAACAACGGTAATTTTCTTTTATATCGCTGCTCGATGTATCTAAGCTGCGATCTTAGACGATTGCCGCTGGCACGCCCATTTCGACTGCGATTCGCGGAACAACCACCTCGTCGGTGCGTAGCCTCTACTCCCTGTTCTTCCCCATACCTGACCTTTGACTGCAGCTCGGGGGCACTGGAACGATTTCGACTGCGAGTACATTGATTCTGACATCATCCTCTATCTGACTTGCATGCCAGGTTGTACCTATCGGGACCACGACTGCGTCTTCGAGCAGTCTAGCGACTGTCAGCCTCATTCCGCCTTGATTTACGAAGGACAACAGCTCATCGTTCTCCTTCCAGGTCACTGTAACCGTCACCGCATCCGAATGTGTCGCGGTTCGTCGACGCTTACCCCATTATATAACGCTCATCCTTCATCTCCTCAGACGAATGCGACATTCATCACGCTCACACAGGGCAACGGAAAGCTCACCACCGTCTCCCTCACGTCCACGAATGTCGGGTTCCCCTTCAGCGCCACGACTGTCACGCTGAGCGCTACCACTAGCGTCGTCACGATTGGGGGCACTGCCAGCACCGTCACCGTTGCGCCTACCACGACCGTCGTGACCCTCACTGCTACTTCAGTCGCCACTGGCGTGAATGGGATGATTAGCACTGTCCCCACCCTCGCCCCGACGACAACCGGACGGGCTACGCAGGTGTCTTCGTCTAGTGCGGAGACTGTTACGCTCAGCGCCTAGGTGCGTGTGGGTGATAGTTACCTTTACGGGCATGGTGCTATTTAATGGACCTTTGAAATTTAATACGTTAAACCCAAGTCGATACTACTTACGTACCGATGGACCCGCTGATTAGAATGCATTCGTTGCCCTTGGCCAACTTGAACCTTTGCCGCGAAGGTCAGCATCCATTTTGAGGAAGAAAAGAATATCCAATTTAAGGATTCGTTCACGCATCATGTCATTCGGTAAGAGTCGGACACACGACACCGCCATTGTATCAATCAGATCCGATGGCTATACTCGATGTCCGGAAACTAGAGATGGGCACGCATATGTTAACAGGAGGAGACGCCTCAAGAGTGGACCCGCACGCGTAAGTTACTTCAGTAATAATTAGACCCAGCTGCACATATAAGAAGAAAGAAGACTTACAAACCAAGCAGCGCCCATGATGGCATCGAAATGATCCAACACCAGGATGCGCACTGTAGACTACTTCCTTGCCGTAATGTGACCCATATCCAAATAACCACCGCACGATCTAAAAGAGTACCGGAAGTTTTAGGAGAACGTTATGATCACTTACTCAAGGTCGTTCATAATCGGTATCACGACGAATTTATCCTCTTGTTGATCGCTCCCCGCCACGGCCCACGGTATCGACGACGACTTGTGTATACGTGGTCAACCCAGAGTTTGTCGCCAGCAGCTAGAGACCTATTCGTATTTCGGAGAGTTAACGTCCAGCACTTCTGATGACTCTGGCGATATGGTTAGTGCTAGTGTCTGCAGTCGCAGCACTTGGTCAAGCCGCACGCGTAGACGATGTCAGGGATTGTTGATTTAGATTACTCACTGACTTTGGTACGTCTGCGAAGGAGAAAGGACGACAGTGCATCTAGCCCACACTTCCATCTCCAACCGCTAAAAACCCTAGGCTGGCCGTCGTACGCCCCACTAAGGATGCATGTACGTTCGAGGTAGATATGGTACGGCCTTAGATGCGAGGGCGAGAATGAAGCGATCAGCGCAGCTTCCCAGGAGCAGTCGTGCAGCGCGTATCAGCTCCTCCGGTGCTATAAGTCTTTTCAGGACAAGCCTACATGGTACCAGTGTTGGGACAAACCGGCAGGCCAGCGATCAGATGAACAAGGCTAGCGATGTTTCCATTGTCGGGACGTTACAGTGGTATTTTGCTGCTGGAACCGTGTACGTTTCCTTGACCTGGCACCGCTTTATGATCCGGAACGCATAGCAGCGGGTACATGATGTCCGAGGTTTGGTGCCTGTAGGGCTTTAGAGGATGTACGGGATGCGGAGGTGCAGACGCACCTGATTAGTGCACTTCCGGAGGGACATTACTGCGCCTGAGTCTATCCCGTATCCTCCGCCCATGGAGGAGGTGGCAGCAACCGAAAAAAGCGTGAAAGTCTTCAAGAAGGGTTCAAGAATAACGTGTGAAGCAGGTCGGATCTAGCATTGGTATCCTCTCGGTTTCTGTCTACCTCAAAACTTAAGTGCGCTCCGGACCGGTCAACCAGCCTGGGCTGATCGGCGAATAAATGCAGAGACTCGCTCAGAGAGTCAGGCCTAGGGCGGGCGACACCGCGGATGCATTTGACATCACCACAACGCCATTGATCACGTTCGGGCATCGTCCCGCCTCCAGCCCCGCCCCCAATTCTTTCCTTTCTTGTTTGTACTCGATAAATTCGATATAATATGCAAAAAATATACAATATTTAAGATATAGAGGAGTACATGGGGTACGGGGTCTGACATCCCAGAACTTGTTGGATGAATCTGGAGGTCCTCCCACCCAGCCAGACATGTCCATGGACCTTCTTCCATGAGCTTTAAAAAGCCCGTGTAGTATGGCAATAAGACCACTGCTCGACATACCGCCCCCGATGCGCTGAAGTTATCGCTGGAACCTACTGTCGCGTCGCTGCTGCTGGAGCACTTGAAAAATCATTGTTGAGATCGGTGGTTGTGGCGCAAACAATGTCGTTACGGAAGCGTGAGGCACTTGCCAGGGTTGACAGTGAGCTTATTGCAAAGGAGGGAGTTGAAGCGGACTTTGCCCGTGGCGGAGTAGGTGGACAAGTCGGTGGACGACACAGCGGTCAGGGTGGACATGAGATCCAGAAACACGAAAACGAGGAGAGAATAGGCACCTTTAGGAGTATGCATTCACAATCCATCCCGTTCCAAAATCCAACTCCAACCTTGAAGACAGGCAGTGCAGGGTGCCAATCCGGCGTTTCTCAAAGCCGCGCTCAGCCTCCGGAGGTACAGCGGCTCAATTGTGGAGGCTGACGCGTAGTGGCTCATCATCAGAGCAGAAACTGAGTCCAAATTTATCTCCACAGCTATTGGAAGCCATGAGGCGAGATCCATAGTCGAAAAGGCAGAGAGAACAAAAGTAGAAGAGCCCAGGAGGGCGCACACGAAGGTAGAGAACCAGATGGCACTTGGTTGTTGAGTGTCATCGTGGTAAGAGGCAAGATGTACTGTGGCTGTGCAGCACTCGTTGCTGGCACTGACCTACCTCCCTCTGAAAATATGATAGTGTTAATGACAGTAGGACAAAGGTTAATCTCAGTGAAACAACGGAATTTATTAGTGCTGTCTAAGAGGTGATACTTTTGGATGCATCACTATCGACAGATCCTTGTTTTCGATGCATTTCTTAATTTGCTACGCGCTCCTTGGCCGTCTTCCATCACCAATCAAGCAATACTTCTCAAACCAACATATCTATACAGCTCCAGACGGCCGTAAGCACTTCTGCCACCCGTATATGCCACCATTCAAGCGTCGCGGACGTCCTCGCATCCATAAAACACGTGTAGACGCGCAACACGCTAGGTTGATCAGACAACGAGAGTATGCTCAAGAGAATCACGACCGAAGGATGGAAACACAGCGAGTGCGAAAGCGGGCCTAGGAGGTGCGCCATGGTCATTGCACCACCTTTTCCTGACGTAGCAATGTGCCATCACGAGTCATCATGTGCGTGTATAGTAGCGCGCCGTTCACGTAGACGTTTATGTACATTACGGTAGCTATTTGTGAGGCATGACAGCAATTATATTCTACCGGAGCAAGAACCTGAAGCGGTGCCATTTCAAAAGAGGGATGGCTCAGTGTTCTTTGCCTTCATCGTTTTGTGCAGGTTCCAAAGAGACTCGAGGAAGATAACAGGGTCTGTAGCTTCAAATCAGTTTCAATTAAGTGGCAGATTGCATCTCCAAACATACCGGAATGCTCCTCCGGTCGTTCCTCGATAGATGGCCATTGATCAAAGTTGTTGGTGAGTACGGCATTCTCCGCGGCTACGCAACCTGTACTCCCGGAAGCTACTGCAGTCATAAATTGTATAATGGAGAAAACAAAGGGGAACTCGACACACCATTGATCAACTGCTGGGCAGATCGAATTCCCACTAGAAACTCCGAGTCCTGTATTGAGTCGGCCGTCTGCTCAGACAACTTCAGAGTGCCTGCATCGGGCCATTGTTGTTGGATGTCGCCCACGTGATCCGAAGCCTTTATGACAGGATCGATCGGATGCTTGCCCTTAGTCTTTCTGCCACGACTAAGGGTAAGCATTCTTCTCATGTACCGACGATACATGGGCCGATACATAGCGTAGCGTGTTCTGATAGTCCGTGATACGTACAGGTACAATATAACAGTCTTTCTGCCACGACTAAGGTGTGTTCTGATAGTCCGTGATACGTACAGGTTTTAACAGGTTATGGGCATTTGGTGAAGGCCTCACCATCCCTGACGTTGCACAAACTCGGACACGCCATTATAGGACATTTTCGACGTCCCGCCTAGACGATTTTAACGCATACATACGGCTCTGATGCCCGGAATGAAGAAACAGCCAGCCGCGGAACTGACTAGAACGCTTAGAAGACGGAGCGTGTCGCTCGCAGAGATGGACACCAATACCGGGCCCTCGGTCGCTGCAGGAGGATTGTCAGGAGTAGCTTTTGAGACGCGGATGATGGACATGGTCGAGCGGTCGGAGGCTCGGATGATGGCGATGTTCGAGAGGATGATGGGCACGCGCGAGAGACGCGATTCGAGCCGCCACTCATGCCCTTCGTCGCCAGCACCATCTTTGCTCACCGAAACCATGCGCTTCAACCGCACACACCCACGCATATGTCCCGTATCCATCACGATATCCGCATGGCCCGCCGGGCAAGAGAAGCTCAGTCTCGCCGTCTCTAACTTTGCACGCTGGTCTGAGGTCCTACACGATGTCCTCACAGTTGCTCAGCCTCTCGTCTACCACATATCCCCAGACCCTAATGGCGTGTACAAACAGCCAGACCCAGACGAGGAACCACGCGCTTACGGGAACTGGCTGCAGAATGACGCGGCGGTTGTCGCTTTCACGCGCCTGACAATGGTTCCTGAGGAAGCAGCCATCTTCCGGGAGATAACAACAGCCAAAGAGCTTTGGGCCGCCATCACCGAGCGCCACCTTAGACGTGGCGTAGTTGCGCAGGTCACTCTCATCCATCAACTCCTCTCGTACACGCTAGCGCCGGGCGACAACATTTCGCGGAAATTACACGAAATGCGAGACATCAACAAGAGACTCTGGGAGATGGGAGCGCCAACAGAAGACGATTTCCTTTGCGTCGCACTCATCCAGGCAATGGGCACCCACTACCCAATCCTATGTTTGCGCATTATGGAGAACATTTTGCGGTCCACGAAGGAGACACCATACAGATCAGAGGATATATGCGTGCTCTTCAAACTTGAGGCGGAAATCAAGAAAGATGATGTGCAAGATACGGCCATGGTTGCATCCAAGACGCCAACAAGAGAGACTTGCGGAAACTGTGGACTGCTTGGCCATACTACACCATACTGTGTCAGGAAGGGCGGCGGTATGGAAGGGAAGACCATCCTAGAAGCGAAAGAGGCGGCCAGAGACGCGAAGTATGGGAAGCGTCGCGGAAAAGAAAACACCAAACCAAAGAACGACAAAGCAAAAGACGCCAAGAAGAAAGACGATGCAGCTCACGCGGTGGACATCGACTTCTGTGGACTTTCGACAGACCAACTCCAGGACATATACACTGATGGAGTTCGCAACACCATGGCGCCTGGCGACTTCGACAAATTCTTTGTCCTAGGCATTGTTGAGGAACCTAGAGCGACGGTTGACTGGAACAAGCACCAGAGACCACTCAATGACAACGTGTTCAATGCAACAATGGACAGCTCGCTGACACCCGTTTCACTATCTGATTCTCCTTGGCTTGCAGACTCTGGAGCCTCTGTACACGTGTCGATGGACAAGACAGACTTCCAGAACCTTCGTCCACTGGTCAGACCAAGGAGAGTTCGCGGCGTTGGTAGTACATCTATCGAGGCGCGAGGTATTGGGAGCGTGGTCGTGAAGCTGGACCGTACGGGAACGGAACTTACGCTCAACAACGTCCTCTGGATACCAGAATCCTCTGTTCGCCTACTCTCTATTGCGACCATCTCTGATGACCTTCAATGCAAGAGCTGTTTTTCCTCGAATACCATCACCATCATTGCAAACCGCGGACACGGACACGTCCTAGCAACTGGCACTTGCATGACTTCTCGCAAACTCTACAAGCTTGATTGCTCTAAGATCCCTACTGCTACAGAATTGGCACTTGTATTGGTATCTCCTACTCCTGACGTCGGTGTCTGGCATCGCCAACTTGCACATTGTTATGAATCGCCATATTTTCACAGTTTCACATCTTATCATATCTTATCGGGGGCCTTGTCTTATCAACCAACGGACCGTTTCATCATCTGTTTCATCACCGATCATACCCCTTTTCATTACCGAAGCCGTACTCATGTTGGACACACGTCCAACACATGGATGACATCATACATGCCAATACCTCATGGACTCCCTATTGTATACACACCACCGACACTCGTAGTACACATGGTCGTTTTAGTATTATTACTTACATGCAGTTACCACGAGCCATAGTCGTAGGCAAAAGACAATTTACCATGACAGTGATCAGGCTAAATGATTGTATTTCTCCGATAGTTGTCAGGGCGTACAGCCACAGAAACCCCAGGTGCATCTGCCACATGGGCCCCGGCTCCCAGGACCATACCCGGTCCTTCTTAATTGGGCATGGCACCGCGTGCTCTACTGGCGCCAGCAAAACCGGCGGCGGCTCCTTCCTAATCGAGCACCTGCTTAAAGGAGCAGTCCAAAAGGGAATTCAGAGCGCTCCTCGGCGTACTCGTGCCGCGCTCCCAAATGGGGCTCGGAAAATGGGTGGGTTTCCCCCTCGGCATTGGCGGCACACCCGCTATTTGCTGGTGCCACGCTCCGCTTGGGCTAGCTCTCTGTAGCTACCCTCGCGTCAATCCCGTAGAATGACTTTTTCGCCAGGGACCATCACTTCTTCCTCCTTGATTCTCTTCTTTTTCGTCCTCGATTCTCTTCTCGGCATCCGCCGTTGATGTCTGATGCAGCTTGCGACCGCAAAAATTTTGCTTGGGCGCAGAAAAGCGGGCCTCGCGTCGGGACTACGGCCTTTCTCTGGTTCTCTCTCCCCGCAGCTGGTCTATATTTGTTGACGTGCTAGATATTCCCTGCGGCTTGCAGCTCTCGGAATTTACCGTTGATGCCAAAAGCGGCCTTTCATTTGGTTTTCCCCTGGGCCGCTTGCAGCATTGCGTGCGGGGGCGCGACGATGGCCGCGCCTGGTTTCGTCCGCCGATTCACTGTTTCTCCCGTTTCCTGCCTTATTGGAGGACATTCATTTGTCCTGTCTCATGATGATATCATTGGAGCCATTAATGTCCAAAATTTGGACGTTACTGCTCTCGATGAAGTCATAGATTGCTTTGTCGTTCTCTCTACTCCTTTCTATTTCTGTTCCATACTGTGGCGTCGTTATTATCAGTTATTATCGACCAGAATACCCTGTTGACGTCACAATATGATATCACATGTCGTTTGCGTCCACCACGTGGAATCACTCCTTTCGACTTTACGCGTTCACTTTAAATTTCTGTCTGAACTCGTTCTCAAGCAACAACATTCTTTAACATCAGCTACACAAGCGATCTTTACGTACATACACACCGTTCATCAGGCTTCTGATGCTGATTTCACGTAACCGTGCAGCCCTTCCATTACCCACTTGACGTCGACCACCGCCTTATGAAACTCAACCAGATCGCACTTTCCCTCCTCGCATGCGCTAGCCCACCACGACAAACACGCAACAACGCTTAGAAGCCCATTTACGCCCCCACAGTCCAATTTCTGCCAGTCCTTGCCGTACATCCCTGTCTCCCATTTTCCTTCCGCATCGCGAGAACACCAAGAAGGTTGCAGCACGTCCCACCAGCTTTGGAACGCGGCGAGGAACTTCAAGACGTCCTTTTCCTTCAGTACCTGGCGTTCAAGCCGTCCAGTCCGTCCGCCGGCGATCCAATGGGATAACATTTCCAGACGCTTTTGAGCAGGTAGGCGTTTTTCTTTCGGCGCCTTCGCCTTGTACCCACTCTCGATCTCCAGCACCAACAAAAACAGCTCACGAACATGTTTCTGACCACTGGCGGCATCGAACTCCTTCAAGGCGTCCGCCAACCAAGCCGGTGCCGTCTTCCTCAGACTCTGGTATCGGACATCATCAAAGAGTTTTGCGTCATCAGGCAATCCTGTAGGAGGAGGAGGAGGAGGAGGAGGAGGATTCTGCATTTGAGAAGGTGAAGAGGACGTCGTGCTCTGGCCGACTACACGCTCGGCTACTTCCATATGCACGTCAGGCGCTTCTTCCACCTCTACTCCCACTCCCATTTCAACATCCTCGTCTCTAGCACCGTTGATATTTGGCCCCAAGACCGAGACCTTGTCCCCTTTGTCTACCTTGTTCGCCTCCGTCGTTGTCATTTCAACCTCGCTGCCGTTTCTAATCAGCTGCTCGTCAGGCAGCGAGCTGTCCTTGTTGATGATGTTCCTCGACGGTGTTGGTATATTGACGACGTCTTTTAACGTTGTTGCTGTCGGGGACAAGTTCGCCATCAGTGGGTGGGCAAAACACGATGATTTGCGTAGCGGCGCGCTGTCGCCCTTCTTCCTAAGTGTTGGCGTTGGTCGTGGTTTTTTCTTCGGCGCTTCATAGTTCTCCTTCTCCTCCAGATCCGCCATGTCTCCCCTCGCTATCGCATCCAACGCTACCTTCTTGTATCCTTCGGCGTCCAACACTGGCAGTACCGCCCCGAGTGAAGCGTGTTTCTGCATGTAATCCAAACCCGCCACTGCCAACCGGTTCGACCTGATCTGCGCGTTACGCTGGACCTCGTACGCACTGAGCTTCGGCGCTGGTTGCGTGTTACCCCTGCTCTTCCTCGGCTTGGGCACTACGTCGTCGTCGGAATCAGCGGATTCGTCTTCCGAGTCGCTCTCCGTGCTGGACCTGGAATCCGAACTCCATGGGTGTGGGTTGGCAGGGTCTTCATCGTCGCTAGAGTCGTCATCGCTATCTAAGGTGGACTCAAGGATTGGCTTTTTTATGACGGCGGCTTGCTGGGTTTCCTTTGACGGAGCGCCTTTCCCGGCGGCCTGGGTGTCGTCCTCGAACAAGATTAAATTCAAAGTATCCGGGAGTTCAACGCCTTTTGTAGAGGGATTGGGACCATTTTGAGTGACGATGACCGCCGATGTGTCACTGATAGCCGCCGTCGCATTGGTCGTAAAATCGGTGGCCTTGAAATTGCGCTGTCTTAACGGAGACACTTCTGGAAGCATAACCTCCGCGGTCTGCTCCTCAGAGTAGCACGTGGCGAGGTACCTCTTGAAATCCTCGATGAACGCGCCCAATTTATCCTTTCCCCACCATTCTACAAACGTCAATGGTACCGCGTCATTGTTTCCGCTGATGCAAATACTGAAAAGTCATGTTAAATTTGTAGATCAACATGGGGTGCGCAATTACCTACTTGAACGTTCCCGTCTGTCCATCGTATTGACCCATCGGACCGCCGCAAATGGTGAAGGTACGCAGTGCGGTCCTGGCTTCGATACCCTTATTGACCTCGAGTAGGAAGGTTTTGGCATTCGCCACGGCGCTAGGAAACTTGTCAGCGCGCAATTCACTGACTCAATTACGGAACTCACCTCGCACGGCTCAGTGGATCCTTTTGAGGTCCTGCCTCGATCCCTGCTTTATAGTCCGCCTTTGCCTTATCGCCTTCCGCCTCCACCTGCTCCTGGTATTTCTTCCTCTCGGGCTCAGACAACGTCTTGAAAACCTTGCGAACCATCGTGGAGCGGAAGTTGACCCGCTTCTCAGTGGATTCCTTTGGCCGAGCATCCCACGCGTCGTCGATGGTCTTCTTCAGATTCATACCCTGGACCCAATGGTCCTCCATGAAGGCGTAAGCGGCGTGGCACTGTCGGGGCGGCTGCTGGATGCCCAGCAGGCGCATCATGAACATCTCGAAGGTATTGGTTGCATCTCGCTTGGGCGATGGCGCGGCGGACGCGTTTGCCTTGCCCTTTTTGGGGTTGACACAATAATTAAACCAACGACGCAGGCGCTGAAGCATCCTCAGCGCAGGTCTCGTGTCTCAACAAAATTACTTACCTCTGTAATGGTATCGATGTGTTCCCGACGCTGTACCTCCTCCTCTGGTGTATGCTTGACCTTGGGTTTCGGCGCCTCCGGGTCATACTCCTTGAGCTCATCGGGCTCTTCAACCTCGGTCATTGGCCAAGGAAAATGGAAGTCGTAAAGGTTGACAAAGTCCTTCAATTTCGCCTCGCTGTGCTGCCAGCCTCGCGCTCGAGCGGCTGCATACACCGGCAGCAGTGGCAAGAACACGCTCTCTCTTTTCCCATCCATCCACCCCTTCGCATTCCGGCGCGTACTCTTCTTCTTTTTGGTGTACCTGGCTTTGCCCGAGGTGGCGGCCACTACCTTATTGCTCTTAGTGGAGCCCATAGTGCTGTACAGCGGCGAGAACTCAACTTGTGGTGTAGGTTGATGACGGTCGCTCTGGTTTCGCGAATTCGGGATATCGGGCCACCAGCATCGGTCACGAGGCTCCTCATTATGGACAGCATGCGCCTTTGTCGCTGAAATTCAAAATTCAGGCGCCGTTTCCTGGCGCCGGCACCATGGTATGTCCTATCTTCCAATGGGTCTTGATTTGGTTTTAAAATTTGATCTGACCTCCAGAACGGTTTCCTACCTGTTGCCATGTCCGACAAAGCCACTGACAAGACTGGCGACGATGCGCGGGCATCGTCGCCAGCTTCGGGAGCTCAATTGGACTCTGGTAAGCTACTCAGTCTAGCCGGTATTATTGTGTACTGATGTTCGGGCTAAGCAACTGCAGGACCAGCGCCGCCGTCCTACACAGAGCCTTCGTTTCCCAATGGCTTTGTTCCCGACGCACACATCCCGCTCTCCGGCTACGTCGACGACTCGCATGCCTTGAGGTCCGGTGTGCTGTTTTCTGTCGTTCCGACCGCTCCGCTCCGCCCTGCATTTCTGCCCAAGCACAAAAACACTTGCACATATTTCTATTGTGTGACTAAAGGGCTCAAAGTCGGTATCGTCACGGATCTGTCAGTATTCTTCACAACTTTGTTCCCCCATCTTGCTTATTCTTCCAATTCGCAGAGCCGATGCGATGGCACAGACGAATGGCGTTTCCAACGCCATGAACCTCAAATTGTCGTCCCACAGTGCCGCGTTGGAGTATTTCAACGAGGAGTTGGCCAAGGGAAACGTCAAGATTTGTCGCCCCCGTCGTCCCCGGCCGTGAGTCAAACATTGTTGTTCAAACTTATGCTAACTACCGTCATTCAGTCAATATGTCTGTAGCTGTGTTGTTGTGTAGTCACGTATTTTGGATACTGGGTTCTGCTGTATAAATATGATCCTACATTCCGCCCCCTTCCATGTGTATGCCTATCATTCGAATGATGACTCCCTCCAAGACCTCCAGGACCCAGCAACCGCGTTCTCCTGTCCTCATCGTCCTCACGGATTCGAGCGGAGATGAAGATCATACAATAGCTGCTTCCGCGCCGGTTGGTTTGTCACCAACGTTGTTGGCATCGCCTACGCGATCTGACAATGCTCTGCCTCCTTCCCATGATCAGGATGATATCGCTGAGGCCTTGGCGTCTCTTGATCTAGGCACTCCAGATACCACTCTGTACGCTATCAGCGGATCTGGGACAACACCGATTGGTATGTTGTCCTATTTGATATGTTCCTTGCCCATATGACATTCTTCTAAGGTCCGAGGCATCGGCTCACCAGCAACAAGGCGCGCACGTTCTGACTCTCTCTCCCCGCAAGAAATCACGAAGAAAAGCTCAAGTGTTTGTCGTGTTCATTGGACGCGTCCCAGGCGTCTATCGTACTTGGTACGTTTACTTATCGCACTCTTTGTCATCTCCATATCATTTTCAACAGGCCTGAAACTGAGTCTCAGGTGTCGGGAGAAACTTGCTCCCTTTACTTATCGTATTTGACACTGGAATTTGCGCGAGCTGCCTACGCCTACGCCCAAGCAAGGGAGTGGGTACATACATCAGCCGCCATGGCCCCACGCGCTTTCCAGCGTGTTACCCTTCTGCACCCGCCCCTACTAGAACATCTTGAATCTAATCCGACGGCCGCGGGTGTCGCTGCGGCGCGGTGGTATGTTGTTTATGCGGGCATTCAGCCAGGAATTTATCGGACATTGTGAGTGCATCATTTCACGGGATTTCTATTAAGATTTCTATTAATAACATGCGCCACAGTGTCGAGTCGGGAATGAACTGGATTAGTGTCCCCGGAGCGGCACAGGAGTCCTTTGTCAGTCTCGAACGTGCACGCGCTGCCTTGCAACGTGGTATAGCTAACCGGCGTATCATTCGGCTGATGTTGTCTAATCTTGTTTCCGCGTGTGGCACAATGAAATATATTTTACTTCGACTCGTACGGTATGAATGTCGAACAGGCAAGGGTACACTTTTTCAGTGCTTTAACCAGAGTCTTCTTCTGTATATGCTTCAGCAAATCTGTGAGATAAGTTTCGACCGTTTGGAAGTCCGCATTTGCCTCAGCAAGGATCTGCATTTGCTCCCTTTCAACGCCACCACAGACCGCCTCGAGCCCAGTCAGAGAACCCTTGAAGGCGTCGTGAAACTGTTCAATACGCGAAATTTCATCTTTGACGCGTTGCGCGGCATATCGATTGTCCACGAGATCGGCACATGAACAGGCGTAACGCCACACATAGTCGCAAAAGGCGCCTCCCGTGTGCCGACGCAGACTGTTGTGGTGACTAGTAGCTTCATCCAGAAGCTCCTTCATACTTAGAAGTCGTTGTTTCCTAACGAAGAATCAATACAGCCTGTAAGAGTAGATCACAATTGACGTACATTAACCTGTTAGCTGGATCAGCAGCAATCATGGATGCAACTTCTTCTTGACGTCTCCTGCGCGTGTATCTTGCAGCAGACTTCTTGAGCACATAATCTCTATGGCTGTGAGGTGTCATTCAGAAACTATAGTACACTAATAGTTGACCGTGGACATACCCTTCATAATATTGCCGGTTACGTTCTTTTGTGGCTTCCTTGCGCTCCTCCTCAGTATGATACAGTCAAGGACGTCCTGCAGGAGCCATTTGATGATGGCAAGACAGTAATGAGACGGGAACACAGAAACGGTGATGATTGTCTGAAAGACAAAGGTGAACGCGCCATAAGTAGAGGATCTTGCTCAGATATCACATTCTTTAAACTTTTTTCAGATTTTAATCGCCTTTTTGTCTGATTTTTTGGTAGGAGCAGGCTAGCTCACAGTAGTTTTATTTCGCGTAAATTTCTGATATATATCTTAGGTGTGCGCCTCGTCGGGCAATGCCCGAGGTTGGCGCGCAAGAGCGGTGCTTGATCGCTTTATGACGTATGGGCTACTGACCCTTCTGGGAACTGCTTTCTCTCTTTCTATCGGCCATGATGGTATTGCGGATATATCGTGCGGGTGTTAACACTGCGGCGCGGGTCTTCAATACCGGACGGTCTCTCTTTTTGCTTGATTAGCGACATATCTATTCAGACAACAATTTTCCCATCCTGCGCTGGTGCACTTGCTTAGATTTTTCACTCTGTTCTGAGAAGGACAAAATAATGTTTATTAAAGATCCGCTACTCTCCGCTCATACATAACGTCGTCGCAGTCGCAAGGATTGGGGCACCCACACAGACGCTCATTTATGTGTTCGTCTATCAGCACCCCAGTCAGCACTTCGTCCACACGCATTCGCTCCCGCAGGATCTCCTCCCGCTCCTGCTCCTCCAGGGCATGTCGGATATCGTAGCGTCTCTAATACTCCGCCGCACCAATGCCCAACTCCATAGCAGCTAAGTCATATCAGACTAACGGCTCATGACGGTACTTGAATACATACTAGGCGGATAGTCCGCGATGAGGCGAATCAACGTCTTCATGATGTCCCAGTTGCGGTCCCAGTGGTCCAGTCCCATGGCTGCCTGAAACATCAGGCGGTTGATGTGGCTGCTGTTACATAGATTGGCCAAATAGATAATGTCGTCGACGGCGATGATGCCACTATTCTGGAACGCCTCTGTGAACGCGCTGCCATGGGCAAGGTCCAATTGTTCTCGGATCCAGTATGACACGGCGTGTGGAGATCCCCTCGGGAAAAGTCCTGTATGGTTCTTGAGCGGCGGGGTGACTAGCCGCGCTGCCGCAATATCCTCGAGTGAGTACGATGCTAATTACTAGGGTGCTGTTTTGCTCACCAGGAATTATTTTCATCTTGTACATAGATCCGTCGAAGGACGCGCGCTCTCGATGAAATAGCGGCCTCTGAGCGCGAAGCTTCTCGCGCAGCATCCTTGAGAAATCGATAAGTGGGTATGGTATGCCCAGAGCGAGTCTGAGGACGTACTTCTGTGCTCGCTTGATGGGCTTGAGGTCCTCTGCGCGGAATGAATTGAACTTGCGACGCTTGGGAGGATAGGGCATGAGGGGGGAATGCAAGGAGGGTGAAAGTTCTGCAGACAAATCGCAACACACGGTTAATCTGAAAAAGGAATCCCTGAGATCGAAAGTGGCTTGATTGCGACCACCGCCAGCCGCACTCATTGAATGGCCAGTCCGAAGAAAAGCAGGAAACCAACCAAGGGAACAGTTGCCAAGCCTGGTCCTGTGCAAACAGTGTTCAGGTTTACTCCGACGCCGTTGACGGGGCGCAAGTAAGTATTGTCTTCTCTTGATCTTTGCACGGAAATTTACCTGGTATGTCGACAGACGCGTGGAGCGGCGCCTTTGCGCACTACGCCCGGTGCGCACCGACTATGAACTTGGCGTGGGCAAATATTATACTCGTACGTGCTGCGACGTCTGGTTATGCTTGCTCTACTGACAAAGTGTCTAGGTGCTGCCGAACCTACCCAACCTCCGGCTGAACCAACTTTTACACGTCCGCCGGATCTAGGATTCATTCATGTCGAAGTCGGTCGATGGCTCGAGCAAAACAATTTGACCCACCTTGAGGAGAAGTTTCGCGCCATGGGCGTCTATACTCATGACGATGTCGTCAATTTGGCGTTGGATATTCGTAACGAAGAGCATCACGTCGACTTTCGGATAGGTACAGAGGAGGAGGGCAACGCTTGGCGCCATCTGAAGCGCTCTCTCTACCGTTACGCTCGCCAACTCGATACTTCTGCCTAGTGGCGGCCTTGGGCCCGCCAACCGTCAAATAATTTGAATATAAACTTATTTCAGATCAATTTCAGATTTTATTTGAGATACATAGCCTTCTGATGCGCATGGACAAGCCGCTAGAGTGTATGGCCTCGACGACTTGAAATTCGGACCTTGGCGATGTCGGACAATACGCCGCCACCATTGATCGCTCCTTGTTGCCTTCTCTTCAAGTTCAATGGAGGCATTGCACCGCGAGAAATTCAGCTTCACTGAGGCTGATGTTTACATAGGGAATCCGCAAGCACAGAGGTCAGTAGTTCATTTGGCAGCTATTGGGTGATTATTGATGTTCTGTCGCAGAGTAATATTTGGCTTTATCGACCAGCGCCGCGAGAACTCTTCTCTGGGGAGGAACGAGATGGGCAAGGACCTTTTCAACGCTCTCATCGAATGGAATGGCGTGTTTTGGCGTCTACTTTTTTGGAGTGTGGGATACGGACTGTGGCGGATCTTCGGTGCGCCGCGATGGGATGCACGCATGCTGGCTTCCGCAAGGCATTTATCATGGCCTTTGGAATGCGCCCATTGGATCGAAACACAACCTCCTTGGGCACGTTAATCCGCCGAGTGGGGTGCTGCGACGTCAAGCTCCAAAGTAGGTGCTTACCAGTGGGTTTGGACATCAACTGACGTGTTGTGGTAGACCCTTCACTCTATGGCCCCCATATTTCCTTGCGCATGGAACACTTGGACGAAGTGAATAGCTATCTGTCTGACTCGACGTCTCCGGACAAGCATCGGATCGATTCCAACTTACAGCGCGACATCATTGCTCTCGCCGATGAGATGGAGAAATTCAGTATTAATGATGAAACTTTGTTCACCTAAATAGACATTTTTGTCCCCTGTTCAATGTAGTCTTGCGCATCTGGTAACAAACAAATTTATTGGCAGGAACTGTCGCGTCGAATGACTTCTACAACTGGGCGCATGGTTTCTTATCAACCTGGGTTACACAAAAGTTCCCGTCAAGGGAGAGATCCAGCTCTTTCATTCTGGAAACCCAGTAATCCCTGTTGGCGTAAAGCTCGCCGCGTATGAGGTCCGGTTCTGCGCGGCCTCGATTAGCGGACTGAGTTTGTGAAGGCGCGATGACAGACGTACCAGGACGTGGAGTCTGCTGACGAGAGCGAGGGTGCCGACGAGGGCGAGGCTTAGGATGGTTGCCTGGAGCGCGCTGCATTTTGAACGTTGATCTTGGTGGCGTGGTTGAAGTAGACGGTCTGACCTAAATAGGATGAGGTGATCTATGGACCTGGATCTCATACGTCATCACTTATCTTTCTCCCTTTTCTTCCTCCTGCGTTTTTCAAATCAGTGTTTTTTTTCGGCCGAGTGAACGGAGAGAATCGCGGCTGGGGCGGGTACGCTGTTTGTCCTTTGTGCTGGATGCTCACTCTGACCCATGGCAGGCTCATCGTCCCAGCCGCTGCCCGACTTGTGGGAGCAACGAGAGTTCGAACTCGGGATTGATGGATATAGCGACATCCCCATCTCACGCCCTCGTGGTCGTCCAAGGCAGGACACGTATCATGTTCATACCTCACTTGCTGGAGGCCCTTACGAGACAGAACAACGAGACCATGTCCTTCAGGCTGACACGCATGGTGGTATCTCTTCCCATGCTTTGCCTACTGCGAAGCGGCCGAAAATACGCCCGAAGGATCTGGATGATGCTTTCGCTCAGATGGACTTTGAGGTCGAGCACGACAGCACGCCCATGGACGTTCCTCCACCACCTGATGCTATGGACGTGGACGACGACGAGAGCGATGGAGAGGACTATGAGGAGGGCTACGAGCAGGAGACGCAGACTGATACTGGAAAGCGGAAACGAAGTGGAGCCTCGGTACGTCTGCAATTTGCAGTCAATAATTGATTAATGTCTTACATCTGGGCGCAGGACAATCCTATGGCGGAATGGCTTCCTTGGCTCTATATTTTCCTGGAGGAGAGTCTTCGTCGGCATGGCCTTGGGAACGCCACTTTGGATCCCAAGTGTTGTAAATGTGGCGCTTGCATGGTGCCCAGCGCAGAGGCTGAGGCTGACCGGGTCTCTGAACCAGTAGTTGAGACAGCATGTGGCGGCGGATGCGCCGAGAATGGCGGATGTGCTGCAGGGTGCACTGATACGACCCCGCCGCGTACTTGCACCGAGCTGTATTGCTGCCTAGATTGCGGTGAATTCTTCGAATGTCTGGAATGTTCGCTGGATCGCCACGCTTGGTCGCCATTGCATGTTCTGCAGGTAATGCTCAGCTTATTTGTATGTGGACCCCTTTTGACGTTTATTTTAGGTATGGCGCGATGAGTCTTGGCATCGGACGAGTCTTCGCAACATGGTCTGGTGTACCAGGTTGGACACCAGGGCGGACACTGCATCTATCCGGACAAGACGCCTCGTTTGATGACGGTTATCCACGTCAACAGGATCCACACTGTCAGTTATAGGTACTGCTCTTGCGACGTCTCGGACCACGAGAACAAATGGCAGCAACTTCTTCGAAATGGGTGGTACCCTGCAAGCACGGCGTATCCTGCGACATGCGCAACGATGGAGGTTTTGAGACTCTTTCGCCGGTTGAGAGTCATCGCAACCTCAATGTGCGCGACTTTCTTACAGTCTTGGAGCGGATGACAGATCCATATGGGACGGAGTACACGCCGGACCGATATAAGGTGTTCGCTAGAATCTCGCGCCAGTGGACTTTCCTCGAACGGGTTCGGCGTTCGGGGGTGGCTCATGCACCAGGCGGACTGGCGGAGGCAAAGCCTGGATCTCTTATTGTCAATTGCTGGGCTTGTCCACGGGTGGGGGTTAATTTGCCGGCTGATTGGGAGTTGGTCGATGAGAAATATCAGTAAGTTAACATTGTGGATCTTGATGGCTTCGGGCTGACTGTCGCAGCTACCGGTATCAAGGGATGTACTCTGTTGACGCCAATTTCCGCATGAACTGCAAGATGAGGCCGGAACCTCGACCCGATCTCCCGCTATACGACGGTCTGGGAGTTCAGATGCCCACGGAGATGTATCACGACTGGCTGCGTCAGTACATCACCAAAGAAGATGTGAGATTTCTTGATGTTTTTGAAGTCCCGGTGCTCATCCATGTTTCAAGGTCACGAGCTGTATATCCTTTGCTGCTTTGATGCAGAAAGATACTCGCTTTTCTGTGGGACTTCGGTGGTCCGGGGTTCTCGGCGTGATTTGCGCGCGCATGAAATCATGCTAGGCCTTGGGGATTTACAGAAGGGGAACGGTACGCTGGTCTATTTATTTTTGAAGTCGGCGAAAGAGACTGATTTGCGCTTCAGGTATAAAAATACAGATTTTGTGCTCTACACCGTCCTTAGTCGTATGGGGCTGAAAGAGATTACCGTCACGTACGATATCGCGTGCCAGTACAAGAAACACTTCTTCGAGCGTATCAAAGCCTTGCCGCCGGCGCTACAGGACATCATGGGCGAGTTACCAAACATTCAATGGGCATTGCCCGTTTGGCACGGGAACGTTCATGAGGTAAAATGCGAGGCTTCCGAGTCGCTGAAGTTCAAAGTTGGGGTGGGTAAAACCGACGGGGAGGGCATTGAACGTGTATGGGCGGTTCTGAACCCGTTCTCATACATGACGAAGGAGCAGCTCCCCGGAGCCCGTCACGACAATATTGAAGACAAGATCAACTATCATAATTTCACGAAGAACATTAACCTTGGTAAGCCGATACTTGTGGGATTCGCTTGTACTAATGTTTTCTCAGGAAAGACGCTGCTTTGTCGCCTGAAGATTGCGCTAGAAGAGCGT
>JADNYV010000162.1:0-84033 GCA_015501055.1 Mucidula mucida
ATGCCTTAAATAACAATATGTTGATGGAGTTGCTTAAAGAGCTCATGGGTGCAGAAGACTTCACCTTTTCTGCGACCAATGCGCACATTCGCTGCATGCCGCATATGGTACACCTTGCCGCCATCAAGGTATATTATTTTATGATATGTATCGAAGCTGTTCTCATACATCTATTCAACAGCTCCTTGAATCCATTGGTGCTATTACAAAGAGCCAGAAGAAGAAAGCTGAGAGTAAGGCCGGTGCATATCAGGAGACCACAAGTCTGCCTGTTGATCATATGTATGATGAGAAGGCTGTTCTCAGAGAGGATGAAGTCATTGACAACGTCAACAATGAGACAGAATCAGACAATCCAAGCCAGTTGTCGGTTCTTTTCTGTGTTTGTAAGATTTGTCTTTCATGTCTCACAGCACATTTTGTATCTGATCCTTTCCAGCTGCGGAAGATTGTACTTGCTGTTTGTTCAAGTCCTCAGCGTTGGAAGTTGTGGCTTCAGCAAGCATTTAATTGGCTTTGCTCAAAGAGCTCTGGAGGTGCCACTGCCGCAGCAAATGCCTTGATGTTAATCCTTAATGTTTGTACCCATTGGTCCTCTACACATCAAATGCTTTGTATGTTTCATGTTCTCTGCCTGTTGTTCGTTTATTGATGTGATCTCAGGGCGTGCGCTCAACTACCGCGGTGCCATCAACCTCTTTGTAATGATAAACTGTAATGTTCAAAACTATGAGCTTGAGAATAAGGACTGGGATGTCATTCAGCTCGTTACGAGTTGGTTGAAGTTGTTCCAACATGCAACTACTGACATGTTGTTGACTTAGCGTCCTATGCTGTCTGCTGTGCACACAATATTCCGGGGTCTCCAGCAACACCTCAAAGACGCGCTGAAGGCCCTTTCTAATGATGCTGCCCCTAAAATCAAGCGTGGTCTTACTGATGCTCACTGCAAGCTCAGTAACTACTACACATGTTTCAATGCCTCGCCGTATTATTTATGGTCAGCTTGTAAGTCATTATCTCTACCTCATGTTATAGTAGAGCTCATACATGCTGCAGTCCTTAACCTGACAATCTCATATGTTGGCCTTCAATTCGAGTTTTGGGATGATTCTGAGCTTACCGCCTTTCTTGAGTCGTCAAAAGTGGCCTTATACTCTCACTTTAATGTGAACTACATGTCCGGCTTGTCTTCATCCGCCTCCACATCCATGTCTACCCCTACCACATTGTTGCAGTCATCAGCATCTGCCTCTACATTGTTTCTTGGTCATGGATCACCTCAAAAGGTGAACTTCCATGCACGGTTCCGGCCATCTGGTCCAACGGTTGTCAACAAGCTCAATAGGTACTTCACATACCCATAGGCTGACATTAATGCAAATCCAGTTGCTTGGTGGTATACTCATTGAAAGGAAATGCCTCAGCTGTATTGTCTGGCTTGCGACATTATGTCGATCCCAGGTATGTTCTCTTGTTTCTTTCTTTTGGATCCATTGGTACCTCTTGATGTGGCAGTAGCTGTGTGTTTGACAATAACATTTTATTTGGCGGCACGTCTGGGTGAGTTCACAATAAAAACCTTAATGGTGTTCTCTACTCCGATTCATGTGAAATCTTGCAATGTGCGCCAAGTCAGTAACATGTTCTATTGCTTACTGTGTAATGGCTGATAAGGTGTGGCAGGTGGTTGACCGCAACGGACAACAACAGACTGCTTTCTTTATTCCTCAAACTAAGGCTAGTATGACCGGAGAGAACATTTATTGGTCGCGCCAGGATGATTCAACAGACCCTGAACGTTGGTTCAGGCTGCATATTCAGACAAATGCCCCTGGTGCTAATAATGCACTGTTCTTGTACATTCATGTTTGCATGCAGCGTCCTTTAACAAAGCCAGCATTTTTGGAACATTTAAGGAAGGTGTTTGTGGCAGGCAGAATCAAGCCGTTACCTGGATATGGTATTTGCATAGGTTCCACATTGGAGTACCTCCTGCGGGGCATACTGTTTGACATAGTAAAAGTCATTGGAAGGTGAAATAGCGATGCCTTTATTCTTTATTGACGCAAATACACAACAATTTTGGCACCATACATGCAGGCACTTTCCGATTTGGACTCATATAATAAATTTACTAGATACATCATGCCTTCTGTCAGAGGTTAGCAATAGTATTTAATTTGTCTTTCCATCTAAAGAGTAGGAATTCTCCGTGTGTCAGAAAGCCTCCTACTAAATGGATAGTTCAAATTCCCGAGTTGTAGCTATTTGGGACGGAAAGCTTTTCATCAGTAAAACATTAGGGTAATCTCTGGCATTTCTGACATCTCTATGGAGACCTTCAAGATGCAAATCTTCTAGAGACCACGTGTCTCTGACAGGTAGGGTACCAGTTCTCATGGAGATCAGGTTCAGCTGTAAGAGTCCGATGGTACTTTCTGAAGAAATCTCTGTAGGGGTCTTTTGGGTCAAATGTATACCTCTTATAGAGCAATGTTACTGGATTTTGAATCACTGTGACTGTTGTAGGCAGTTGAAAATAATCATTATTGTATATATACCCTACTACATATACTGGTTTAAAAGTGCTCGTCATTGATGCCTGGCGAGTGACTTGAAGTTATCATTGCTATCTGTTGCCGCCGGCAGTGGTTAATGTCTACAGGTGTCAATTGACTAGAGTTACATCATTGTCTCTATTCTTGCTGTTCTCATGTACTTGTCCCTGTCTGTCTCCTTGTTGTGTCTCGCTGTCCTTGTCCGTATGCTCGTCCTGCTTGTGTGCTTGTCCTGCTCATGTGCTTGCCCTGCTTGCTTGTGTGCTTGTCCTGCTTGTGTGCCCATCCTACTTGTGTGCCCATTCTGCTTGTATGCCCATTCTGCTTCTGTGCCCGCTTGTGCTCACTCATCCTGCTTATGTGCTTGCTCATCCTGCTTGTGCGCTTGTGCATCCTGCTGGTGTCCTTGCTGCTGCTTATGTTGTTGTCCTTGTGCTGACTTCTCTTCCTCGTTGTGCTCATGTTGCTGCAATGTTGCTGTGGTTGCCTCATATCCTCATCTCGCTGTCCTCGCCGTCTCATGTCGCTTGCCTTGCTGTTCTCATCCTCTTGTCCTTGTGGTTGTGCTATTATCCTTGCTGTAGGAGCACGTCATCAAGAAGTCGGCATGGGGAGATGACAGTTCAAAGGAGACTTGTTGGAATTTAAAACCCACGGAAACAAAACCAAACATGCATATGTCCGCGTACTTGAGAGCCTACAGCATTTTTTCAGATTATGTTGGTGGCTGTATGCCCTATCCCGCTTCCCAAGTGCTGTCCCGCCATAGTATTCATAGCAAGAAGGAAATTCAAAATACTATTCAAGTTTGGCCCTCTTGTGCTAGTTTAGCTTATTACTGTAATTTTATGAAATGCAAGTATGAAAGTGCCAGAGACCAAAAACAAATGGGAGACCTTAAAAGACGGCATGCCGAGGGCAGAGAGCCATCAGAGACGTGATTACAGAGACAGAGACATCCAAGATGCCCTGAGCAGAGACCCGGGCTCCAGAGAACACCCTAGTGTTTTACTGATGTCTGCTTTCACCCACAACCTAGTACTCAAATAATATTGCATTCTGAGACGTGTTGAGAATACACAAAGATTGAAATTGGACAGTATCCTAGTCGAGGTGGACATTGACACTTGCAAGGTGACACCCACGCAGTTGTCCTGATGAGCAGCGGCCCTGTTATTAAGGTGCACTGGTGCAACTGTCCATGCATGTTCATCCAGACCGATAATAAGCCAAGATGACACTCACACAGTCATCCTGACGAGCAGCGGTGCTCTCGTCGAGGTGCACTGGTGCCGTTGTCCTTGTTTCTGGGTCTTGGATTGGTCTTCATGCGCATCTTAGACTCCCTTGCAGCCTGCAGCTGGTGGACACGTAGCTTCGTGTCTGATGAGGTGTCAGCGTGCAGTGGGACAGCAAAGATTTCACAACGCACTCGGGACAAGATACCAAATTGTCAAGTCTCCACTGATGTGCTACTCAAAGTGTGTGCCGCTGTACCTGCTCCTCTACCTTTCTTCATATCTAGGCAGCAATGACGGATGCTCCTGAATTCAATGTCTTGACGGCAACCTGGGTGTACCAATATGTATGAAGGACTTCAAATTTCTCAGGTTCCCCGACAAAGTCCGGCTTCCTTGTGAAGCAATTTCGAATTGAATGGTGTTTCTCCGCCCAACATTGGTGTGGTACTTGAATGAGCGCTCTCCACTTAGATGCTCTCTCCCAACATTGAGCAATGGATCCTAGGGATGTGCGCCGTACCATTACGGGTATGGCCGTAAGTTGCCCACCCGTATTTGGTTTACGGCCGTAAGATATGGTCTGTAGTGTGGTGTTCAGTTATAAATATTGAGAGTTATTGACCTGTCAGTATGTAGTTAGTTTTTCTCGATGTGTGGATAAGTTGACAAGTCACCTTTGGGCCCGAAAGGAGCCTACTTCAGCCATTACCACTAAAAGACAGTCATTCAGGCAGCTTCAATGCTCAAACACTGCACCAGAAAAGTTGATTCATGTCCTTTGATGCTTTCTGGACAGTAAATGGGTGGTCCGGGAGGCCAAATGCACCGAGAACGTTGTTGTTCATTAACAAGATGGTCCACGTGGTAGGTGTCCCAATTGGGACAAGCCATTACTGGCAAGGTCTTCAAGCAACATCCACGACACATTTCAGCCAGGATCAGATTGTGTTTGTGGTGGTCGGCAACCGTGCGAGAAATCAGTGACTTGGATTGTGGTATTGCCGGTTATGGACAATAGCCCCTATCTCTTGTTCCCACCATGCTCGCTCGACTCGCTTCCACCTTTACCGCTCTTTGATTGGTACCTCTACTATCAAATACATGTATATAGCTAGTACTATAGGTAAGTGTACTAATAGGATCTAATTACAGAAAATTAATAGTCATCTAACATGTCTGCATCTTCGAGCTCTTCCTCCTCTTCCCAACTCTGTTCTATGGGCATCTCAACGGAACTATCAATGCCAGACTCTATGGCAGCTTGGGAAATTGCCTCCAAACGTGGTAGAATGTCCTGGTTATACTGATTTATGGCAACAATCAATTGGATTACTTTGTCGTCCTTCCGCATCTGTGTGACCAATGTTTTCATTGGAATGACTCCCTTCTCCGTGAACTGGCGGTGCCAGTTGATCTGCTTTAAGATCTTGTTGTTCTTGATCTGTTTGTGATTGGCCTGAATCCAGGTCGTGTCAAGAAGTGGCACGAGGTTGTCCAGTTCAACCTGACGCTGTCTGGCTAGAAGCTTCCTCTCTGCTTCCTTCTGTTGCTTCTCCTCAACGGCAATCTTCTCCAGCATCACCAACTCTTTCCTACGCTTCTTCTCCTGTCCAGAGTCAATTTGTTTACGAGCTTCAGTGCGAAGCCAAATGCGAACAGCTTCTGTAACTGCCTTACTCCGCAAGAAAGCACGCGTATTGTTGATAGCATACTTTGACTTTGCGTTGTGGTGCCTCAATGAGAGGCGGATGGCCTCACAAATTGCTCGCCGTAGACAACCTAAAGCACCCTCATTGACGTCGTTGGTGGGATTGATGTAGATTTTAGCGCGTGCAGCAGGGGAAAGACGTGTGATGGGTCCCTCAGGAGAAAACTCAGAGCTGAAGTCTTTCCATTTGTTGGCTGCGCCAATCATGAACGCACGAAGTGGGAGTGATGGAAGTAGGGCATGGACAGCATAGAACACATCTGGATGTTCCCATTGCTTTCCGTCGAGGGTACCAGTTACATAAGATGCATCTGGCGCAAGAAGAAGATCTGTATTCTCTGCAATGCTTTCGCAGAATGCGATAACCTTGACATGTAAGGGGCCAAGATCAAGGGCATTTTGAAGGTGCTTCCCTGTTGCTCGAACAACGCGCATATACACGTAGCTCACTGCTAGCGAGTAAAGAGCTAATACAGCAAGTTTGGTTAAAGTGGGAATATCCTTGAGTCCCGCAAGAATGTTTGCCTCCATATGGTTAAGCGAAACCTTTTGCTTTGAGTACAAGATGTGGGACATGAATTTAAGGATCTGGGGAAGGTAGAGAATGATGAAAATGGCGCAGTTGCAGTGGGACTGAAATCTTGTATTGCTTGTATCGGGGCAGGAGACGCGATAGCCAAGAAACTCTTCAAAGTAGCTCTTGAAGGTCTCCTGTTGTCCCTTCTTGTCGTCCTTATGATTGAAAACGGCGCCGACTAAACTTGTCAACTTTACGGCGCCACCCTCGGAAACCTCCGCCGCGTGGGTCTCGGCTGCAGATCCTTTTGCGCTATTGGCTGCCGCCGCCGAGTTTGCTTTGTTCATGAGCTTTATAGGCCCAGGACCTCCAATCGACTCCCAGAAGAGTGTCATAGCACGTACACCGCCTTTTACTGAGTTCATCTCCTTGTGCATACAGCATCCGCACCACACAAGAGCCTCTGCCTCCATTCTCTGTTCAGCAGAGAGGTTGACCCACTCCTTCTGTCCGAAGCTCATACAGAGGTCACCGTGGACCTGGACATCTTGCCTCCGCTTCTCTTCTTCTGGCAAAGCCATCCATGCATCCATCCCACCCGCTGCCTGGATCTTCTCATGATTGGCACGGGCTATTTCCGGTAGGTATTCTTGTACCTGGTGCAATAAGAGGTATCACTTTCCCAACATGATCTTGTGCGCGTCAATGGTCCAGATATTTGTCAAACGGACAAACTTCTGCTGATCCGGAGCATGATCAGACCCAACACCTTTAAGAAAGGTAATGAATTCGTCCGGATTGATTGGCGCACCTTGCCCAAGAGGCAACACATTATATGTTCCTGTCAGGGTTTGATACATCATCCCCTTCCATCCGGTCATCTGCTCCTCGCTGGTATGGTTTGGGGCAGACATGATATCAAGAACGCGCGTAGTGGGAACATTGGAACCAGCTAAGTACATGGTTACATTTTTTGCTTCGTAGTTTATGTGACGAACAGTTGTGCCATCTCCGCTGATAGTATAAGCTAGAGGAATGTGTTACTTTGCTGGATATGAAGAGTGACTACTTAGCTCACCTTTACTTGCATGCATTTCCCCAGTAACCTGCAAGTCCGATGCAATTCCTCCCTCCTCAACTATTCTGCCCACATGTTGAGCACTGATATGGTTCTGCACATTAATTCCAAGGCCTGCGCCAGCCGCATGGACAACGCGATCCACGTTTGCAGGTGCCACGCTCATGGAGACGAGATCTCGGACCATTTCACGCGACTTCTCCGTGAATATACCGCGCTTTCCCTTCATCCATCGCTTGTCGATCCCTACACGCGCTTCCTTCAGGGCTTTCTCGATGGAGGTCTCCTTCCTATGCCTGAGCCGGCCAGCCTGAATAGTATGTGCATGTTTTGAGCAACGTAGTTCCTGTCGCAGCTCCTCAGACGTAATCTTTGCGTGGTTGGCCTGACACGACTTATTGTGTAGTTTGCGCGACAGATTATCCACGCTCTCCACAAGGCTCTGGTTGTTCTCCTTCAACACCATGTTCTCGGATGCCAGGTTAGTCGCGTGTTTCTTGTGTTTCTTGGCCGTCTGTTCAGTAGCAGCGAGCCTGTCCATCAGAAACTGTTGACGCGGGGTGACAGGGCTTCCAGATCCATTAGAACGGCATTCTAGGCGCTTTTGCGTGAGAAGATTTGCACTGTTTTGCCTTGCCTTCTGCCCCTTTGAGGCGTTGACCATTTGGGGCAGGAGCAACCCAAGAGAAGGGGAAGATCGCGTCGAAGAAGTGGTGGGAATGAGAGTACGGCGTTCCGGTCCGATACACCGGCAGTCAAGATCACCGCGAAATCAAGAAATCGAGTTGACATGCTTCCACATCACCCTTGTACAATGATGAGCAACTTGAGCCCATACAGATCCATGCTGTGATGAAAGTTATGGTTGCACTTTTTTAAAATTTGAGCCTCAAGTCGCGAGAAGTAGCATTATAGCACCTTCAGAGCTGTGTTTTCATACTAGTCGAGACCAGATAAAAATTCTGCAACAATAACTTTAACTACATTATATATGCCATTGTTTCTTTCCATACAAACCTTTCGCAAAAGCTGTCCAATGAGGCTGCAATCCAGTGTAAATCCGCCGACCACGGTTTCTGCCAGTGTCGGAGTTTGAATTTGCTGACTATTGCCGACCACCAGTGTTTGTCCTTGGTACTCTACATGAGGGGTCTGCTACTGGATGGATAGCGATTTGAAGACGATCTGACCCCACCAGGTAAGTGACCGTATCACGGCCGTATGACCGATCCGTTGACCATACTCCAAGATTGCTCACGGTACGGGTACCGTAACCCGTATGCCGTACCGTATGCACCGTACATATGGTACGGCGCACATCCCTAATGGATCCAAGAGTCCGCCTCACTCGCACTCAATAGTGAACTGACCCTCCAGTAATGCGAATTTATACTAATGGCGAGGAAGCCATTTTCACGTTACACCCTGAATGTACATTGAGGTACAGAAACGAAGAGGTGTTCCGGTCCAAATTACAGTTGTCCGTCCAATACAACTGTTCTCATTCATTCCACTAGGTAGCCCCCGGGGCGTCTAGCTGGACATACATGTCTACATTCTTCCATTTGGTCAACCTTGTCCTTGTAATGAAAGTTGACCTTTCAGTCTACACAGACTCTGTTGCCGAGCCACTGCTTGCGTATATGAGATGCGAGTTAAAACACGATTTCTCCCACCAAGTCTCTTAAAGTGATACCGTTGCCAATCCTTCTGCTCCCGGCGCCTTAACAAAGATCGCGTAGACAAGCGAGGCACTGCCGGTGAGCTTAAAACACGAAACATAGGTGAGATGGAGATCACATTATTTTTAACGTATCCTGAGTTCCAACATACATGCTAGACTACAAGGGCGGGGGCGCGGAGAAGCCGAGCTTGCGGCATCGCACATCCAGACGTTGGCCATCGAAGTGGCGCATGTACGGGTAAAAGGTCCAATAAGTAACTGCCCCTCCGAGTGTCTCATTGTCGACCTTCGCCGGCTCTTTCACAACTGGTGCCTGCATTTCACCGGCCTCTACAGCCGCCCACAACTCTTCATCCATGGTGAAAGACGCGATGGGAGCCTCTGCCTCCGCCCTCTTTCTGAAACCTTTGCCAAATACACTCCAAATCGAGATGACCCAGTGCTCGAAATCTTTGAAACCAGGTGCAATGCTCGTTTTGATGGCATTGCGTTTGGTGTCGTGGAAGAAACCGCCCTTCGTTTTTTTGAGGTCCGCCCAAGACATTGTCCAGTCGAACCAATCTTCGAAAGGTGGCTTTGCGCGCATCACATAGCGGTCACCCTTATATTCGTAGCGGCAAACGAACATGACGAGCACGTAAAACAGAGATTCCAGGTCATGCCGGTAGAGATGACGGACTTGGGAGTTATGGGGGTTTTGAAGGTCAAGGGCCATGTAGGGAGGTGTTCCCGTGCGGCGCAGCAACGTATCGGATGCGTCATCTGAAAGCAGAGCAGCGAGGTCAAAGTCATTCGGAAGGCCGTAAACATTTCCATCCTCGTCCTCGCGGAACATGATATTGGACATGCTTAAATCACGGTGGAGGAGTTTGGGGACATCATACAGCCATTTATGAGCTGCAGACTAGTTAGAATCGGAGACAAATAGGTTATATGATAGACTCTGAGCTCACTCTGAAGGATGTCTAGAAACACTTGGGCGATCTTATGCGCGCTGGTCAAACTCGTTATCGCGTGCAGCTCTTCCGAGACGCAGATGCGCAGATAACGGTCTTCATAGTGATATTTCTTCCCGTCCGCGTATTCCGCGATGTTGAGAAAGTCGCGCATGCGGGCTTGAACGGAGTCGTCGCCAATCACTACGTCTGTGGAAGCGAGCATGTTCGGCAGGTGGTTGAGGACCCAAACATGTTTCTTGTCCGATGCGGCACACTGCCGCGCTCTTTGGATGAGGTCCATCTCTCTGGCGCGTGACTTGGGTGGAAAGCTGAATTTGACGACAAAGCGCTTCTCGTCGGACGAACGTACGGCTCCAACGACGCAGGTGGCGCGACCGGTCAGACCAGGCTGGCGGAATATGATCTCTTTGAGAGTGTACTCAGTATCCTCAATGTTCATTTGCCGATTGTAGAAGATTTTGCGCCAGTCGTGGGAGCCATTCACGTCCATGAGTCCGGAGACCAATTGAGAGTTCGAACACAACGTCCACGAATCCTGGACGTCATTGCGAAGCCCGAGGTCCTCAGGACTGAGGCGGCGCAGACCGTTCACCATCAATATGAAGAGTTTCTGACCCTCCTCTGTCGAGAGGTCGACGGCGGTGGAAACGGCGACTACACTCCGGTCATAGTACTGCAGTTGGAATCCGTGGTGGTCGAACAACGTGACTATGCTGTGGGAGCGCAAGATGACGTCCGACAAGTGCACCATGGCATATCGTGCGCATTCCATTTCCGTACGTTTCTGTGCCCAGTTATGATTGCTTTCGTGTGTCCTGTTTGAATCCGCACTCGAGGCTACGTTCAACGAGATATGACCACTATCGTCTTTCGTGCACTTTTGTTTACTAGACGTAGGGCCAGCTCTTGTATCGTCGGAAGCAGCAGACCTCGAAACCGGTGTGCTTGCTGATTCGGTTAGGCATGGGTCCACACCTGAAATCGAGTAAGACTAACAGCGGCGGAAGCGCTCATGAATTGAACGTGACCTTTATGTAGAACCCGGAGCTGGTGGTTGCCTCGGGACAAAGCCATGACGGTGTCTTCTCCTTCGACGACATGGACGAGATCCAACATGGAGAAGGCTCTGTCGTGAATGCCGCCGCTGGGTTCAAAGTCTTCAACGAATTTTCGACCTTGGATGTTCGGAAGGGGATCAAGGTGCTCAAGCAGGCTCAATACAATGCTGTAGAGGGAAATAATGACGGGGTAAAGCCTGTCCCCGGTTTTGGTAGCCAGGAAAAAGTCCTCCAAGGCCTTCCTGAAGTCATCGTGGGTACTGACGAGCGCCAATACTTTAAAGCACAATGGATCGGTTTCCCAGGTGGCAGGCGTTCGAAACACGAGTTCCAAGAACTTTTCGGCGTGCAAGAAGACGCGATGGTGCTGCAGGTCGTGCTCAAGGTATTCGTTGTGGGCTTTCCTCTTATATTCTCTGACACCAGATACGTCGCTGAGAGCCTGAGTTGTACTGGGAATTGTGGAACAAGTATTGCTCGACATGAGAGAGAAAGCGTCGGGGTATCCCGTAAAAGCTGTCGGATCACTCGGAGAGACAACACGCATAAACAAGCAGACATGATGGTGGTCTTCAGACAAGGTGTACATTCAGAGGTTCATGTCTCATGTGCTTTGAACACTGCGCCCAAAAATGTCAAACAAACTGAAATGTCAATGGAACTGAAGTATGTGTTGCAGGCTATTGAGGGCGGGGCCGGCAGCTTGACGATCATGTTTGATGCTTGCTAGCACTCTATCTGTTTGATTTCTACAGTTCTAAAATCCTCCCCATGGCTACACGCTTCGGTTTTTTTCTGCTGGTTCCTGCCTTAACAGCGATCAGCCGGGCTCCTATGCGTTCCCTGAAGTCTTCAAAAGCCGTGGCGTCTGACCCTGACAGTCCTCAACATCATATCTACCTACACTACTGGCCATGGACCCATCAACGACAACGGCGGCGAGCTGTTCTATATCGATAGCGATCCCATACGAGACTCTATGCACTACAAGACGATTATTATCTTCCATGGAAGCGCATTCACAGGTTGTCAGTATTTTTCTCATCTCAGCGCATATCGGCTGTCTAACTACGCACTATCAGACACGTTCCATCGCTTGCTCCTCATGGCAGCCGCGAATAAATTGCAATTGGTGATCCCTAACCGCCATGATTACGCTGGATCCACCAAGTATCACAACGATGATCTACAATCATTGAGAGAGGGAAAGCGCGAGTTCTTGGAATTGTTAGGATTGGAAACCATTACTTTCTTAGTGTGGTATATCAAAACGAACGGCATTCCCAAGCTGAGTGCGGATCGCAAGTCGGGTGGACTAGTCACCATTGGATGGAGTCTAGGAGCTAGCACGTACGTGACCGTCTTTCATCAAACGGTGTCCTCTATAACAATATGTACGCTCTAGACCTCTCGCGATGCTCGCCTATCCAGACCTCATTCCGAAGGAGCTATACTCCGCCATCAAGCCTTACTACAGACAAATGATCTTTTACGATATGTCTCTGTACCACCACGGAGACTCACATCACAAAACTTCTCAGTATGTAGGTGGTGGTGGCCAGCCACTGATTTGCGCGCTCTTCGTCTAGGTCATCTTGCTCTTATTGGCTGGACCGTGTCATTTTAGGATTGAAGTACTCACTCGTTCCCTGACTCGGGCGCCTAAGTAAGGCTAGGGCCAGACCTGGTCATGGACACTGACGATGAAGCGGTGCGTCCTCGTTTCAAATTGAATGTGCGCGCTTCTAACGGTGGCGCTTATTTTCAGGTTTAGACAGGTTGCTTCCCCCTACCCGTGAGATCAAGCCGTTTGCCTAACATGGTTCCGAGTCGTACTATCGTCAATAGCTATGCGGCAGCAGGCGCCTCGATGATAAAACGGTATTCGCGCTTGTTATTGGGAGCCGGATCTTTTTCTAGCGTCTCGACTCGTACATTTTGCGATGCGATTGCATTACTGGAGGAAGCTAGACTGGTGTGCAGATGATTCCGTATACACTACCCTATGGTTCTGCGTACTTAAGTTACATCCGGTAATCCTCATAATCAGCTTCCTTGATCATAACGCGCTCTATGACTATCGCTTAGTCGTTGGAGAAGGAGCATTGGCAAGACGGCCGAGGGCGACTACAGGCTTCACAGCGACCATACCACACATCACACTCCTCAAAAAAATCACCGGTGCACCTACACGGGAGCACTGGATCTCGCTTGCTAATTTGCTTGGAAATAATGAGGGGCGAGCGCGGCTGTAGTGATGACACCTAGCTATGGCTGCCGTAGAGTGACGAGCTGTCATGTTGCGTGTCAAGCCGCCCGAGGAAGGTCTCTCTTGCTCAGCGGCCCTCAACCCATCCTCGCTTCCTTCCGACGCCATACCCTTCTCGCATCAATTGAATCTCAAAAGTTATATTTATCTCGATGCAGTCAAGTTGTGTCACACATTCAACCTTCCATCATCATCTGTGGCGGTAACGAACTTGCGAAGGTCAACAAGCCAATCATGAGGCCCGCGCCAATCTCACTCTGCTAATGATCTTCCAAGGTACCACAGGAGCCTCGTATCTACCACGAGAATTTGATATACCAGTCTCGTGTCTCCCTCTTCATGCGATTCCGCAAGTATTCAATGTCCTTCGTACCGTAATCCCACCTGTATACTCCCCGAAACCCACGCATTCCTATAGTACACGTTCGAGTGAACCAGTTCATCAGATTTCCATGATCCGGTGAATGTTGGGATCCCTGCTCCGGTCACAGCTTTTTCCAGGACGAGTAGTCGGCAAATTCAATATGGGATCCGTTCCATCACCCCATCACGCTTGGGGTGTGATAATCACCGAACTCTCGATCTCGATAGTATGAGAGATCTGCTGGGGGTTCTCTGATCTGGATCATGATGAAGCGGTCTTCAAGTTCACACCGAGGCCTACTGATGCGTATGGTGGCAGGAAGGTCTTGGAGCTCCCACTGGCATCCGTGGTACGGCAGTGGACTAGCCGTACTCTGAGCGAGTGTGGCTTTTACCTGTCCCCGCATGACACGAAACAGCATGGGATTGTCTAGAGTCGGCAGGAAGGTCCATTGAATCCGCAGCGTGTTCCTCCGCAAATACATATGAGCTGTCAGCCTGACTGTAGTGATAGTTGATTAGTTGGGATGAGAAAGCGGCGCATCAGAAGCCGGAAGCTCGCTTCATGGAGAACATTTTCGAAGCTTCTCCGGGTCTTACTATTCCCAAAAGTCATACAGTGCATGTCAGTACTCCACGTCCAGCCCCGTCAGACACGACACTATCTCTTCTCCGGCGCGATTACACTCCATGAGATTCTTGGGGTTTAAAATAAAGTACGGGATGCTCTCTATTGAATCCTGATGGCGCATCAATTAAATGGACGAAAGATCTAGACATCGTGCGAGCCAGGTTGACATGCATCGGCTTGTTCCTTATCGTTATCATGGACAAGTCTATTGGCGCCGGGATCGATGTCAAGAGTGCACCCCAGGCATATGCTACAGGGCCATTCATACGCGTGTATTGGGGAACCCGGGACAAGAAGACTGAGCTGAGATGTAAACGCCTGGGTCAGTTGAGGAAATGCTTAGAGTACGCCGTCACCGTACCGAGCTTCAAATCCGTGGACATGTCACCTCAGCTCTCCTACATAGAGAGACGTTCTCCCGAGCGTCGACACACCAATGAATCTTAAACGTCCCTTCTGCCTATGACAACAACAAGGAACAGGACATCCAGCTATACTTGTCAGCTTGTGTACCAGATCCATTTATGTCATGAATTCACATACCAAATTCACAGGGCCAAGGATCGCGCATTGAAGAACATAAGCAATGATTTGTCGTAAAATGGAAGCGCCAAGTTATATATCACAGGATGCCCCGTAACACCTCATCAATTCTCATTGAAGGTTCTATTGGAAAGGGAAGCCAACACGATGCTACACCACCAAGGGACAACCTACCTGAAGATGAAAGTTCTGTTGAGTATGAACAGAATGTCTACTCACACGTCCTCGAGGCCGTGTCAGAAACTTCACAAACACGGCACAGGAGCGTCTGTGTACTACGTGTTAGAACATCGGCATCGCCACTGGCCTCGAAGCGATAGTTACTGAATACACCTAGTCGGCTCCCGAGTTGCTGAGAACCTTGAGAAACAAGCCACCCGGTCGTCTCTCTCTATTTCCGCCGTCATACTTGCGAGAAAATTGCGATGAGAATTTCGAAGAGCCTAGCAATCGGGTGTGGGTCCACAACGAAGCGGCGACTTCGGTTGGGTCGGGTGAACGTGCTAATCCTGGACGCATCAGTTCGTGCCTGCGACACCATCAGATAGTGCTGTTCAATATGCAGAGAGTAGGAAAATTCAATTGATCTGCATCCTTTTGAAAGTGGGACTTACCTCGACCCAGGAAGGCGCGCCACCAACGTTCACGAGTTTTCCTTCATTGCATTGTACACGCCGCTTGAGCTAGGATTACATGGAGAGAAGTTCGCCCACTATGATGCAAGGCCATCCGACCATTAAAACGCATTCCACCGACGCAGCACAATATATGCGAGCTGAGGCACAAGGAAGTATGAAGTCGCTCGGAGCGAGGAATACAAAAAGCTGGGTGATCCGCCACTACCTGTCGACATTGCAGCCTTGTCAGTGATACGTAGTCGACCTGATGGTCCGAAGGTGGTGACCCGAACAGAACGAGGTGGGTGTGGGTGTGGAACACAACGTTGAATAAGATTAAGGTTCATATCAAGGACGAAGCGCTTTTCAGCGCTCGATTTTAGCAATTCGCTGACTATCGGTTCGCAAAGAACGGCCATTGCCAGAGAACCGGAGTGTAATATCTGAGTTCACGCAGCAGAAGACGGAGTACTTACCGTTTTGAGAATCATGGCCTCGTCCGCAGCCACAGCACCAAAGGCGATAACACAGTATTGACGGCAGGCATCCTTTGACTAGAAACGGTAAGGGTCGTCCATAATAGCCCCCATGAACGTCTAGAGCGCGACGTAACCGCAGAACCCTGCCTTGCGAATCCTTGCTACTCGGACATGACATGAAATGCGATGGGCCAATGATGGCTATCAATATCATTATAAGATGACATCGGTATACACCTAGAAATCGATATTTTCGGATACACGCTACGCAGTCTCTTGAACGTCTTTCATTCGGGGAAGGAGAGGAGAGGGTGGGAACCGGCGCTTAAAGCAGGGGGTTAAAGATACGAGGTGAACAGGTCCCTAAAGTACATCGGAGGTTTTAGCTCCGAAAAAAAAATCGAGGGCATTGGAACCCATGCTTACCTCCATCAGTTCTGGTTCAAGAGGCCCCGGTGGATTGAACAGCCACGTCGGGCCGCTCGTGTCAGGATTGCTCACTCTGCGTCACCTGAAGATTTAAGCCGGCTTTGACAAGAAAACTCCAGTGGATTCGGGCAATAGGACAGCGGGCCAGGTAAGAGGCGCAGACCATACTGGGCGGGGGGCAGATCTAAAATTCAAAATCGAGTGAGTCAGTCAACAAGAAGATGATTCGGACCAACAATGACGTGGTCGTCAAGAACAAAGTGCAGGCAACCAAAAAGGATCCCGACATCATTTCCCGAAAAGGCATGAGCCGACGACATCATCAGTGGCAGTGCGCGCTCGGATCAGCCGAAATGAACATTTGATGGGTGATTATGCCAGGGAACTTGACTTTACTCGTCCGCCAGCCTTCATTCCATGCCATGGAGGAGGAATCAAACCTCGGTCAACGCACTGCCGTCCCCGACCCATATGACATCTAAAGCAGATGCCACATCGCACGAACCTCTATGGGACACGATCACGAGCGCGCGCTTCGGACTGCACTATGCTCTAGGACCAAGAGAGAGAGACTCGTCTAAGCCCCCTCCTTCGATCATGATCGTGAAGATTGTGGATCATGGATGCCATCTTATCTCCATCCTCTGCGATAGCAGAAGACTGGGATGCTAGTTGGGCAACAAATGCGAGGTGTCCCTATCCTTGTAGAGCAACACAGTGTGTTCGAAACCGGAGATCATGCCTGAGTCACATTCACGCCGTGGCAGACCAACACAAGGACTCTGGTTGTTTAGACTTGTAGTCCGTGTGCTGGAAAGCTTGAGAGTGGGTCCCGAAGTGATGCATCATTATGTGGCACTGGTACATGTACAGTATGCCATACAAACTTCCTCACGCTCGAACGCACCCTCCCTTGATGTCCAACACCTCTACATGACCCTTTATTTGTGGCGCGAAACCGGAGAACCACGCTCATCGGGAGATAATCAACAGTACTAGTTCATCATCGTGCACATCACACTATACATGTTCCAGTTTCGTTAGAGCCTTCAAGTTCGTATTGTTGCCACTCACGAGGTTCCGATACTCGCTCCAAGTCTCTTTGTTTGAGTGTCTAGATGATGTTCTTATCTTTCCCATCCATCATCAACTGTGATTCCCCAGTCGTTCAGACTTACTATCTCCATTATCACACTGTACACAAATGTTATCACACCGGGGGGCAAGAACGGCGGTCTTGCTCGAAACCACCACTCGAAACCGGAGGGGAGGAGGTTATACATAGCACCAGAGTTCCTCCGAATCCTCGATCCCTATTCATAAGTATTCTGAATTGCGTTACGCGTACCCGGCAGCACATGAGCCCTGCGCGCACTAAGTAAGGGCTTTTCTGAATGTATTGGAGAGGCGAAAAGGAACGAACCCACACCGGAGAGGAACTCCGCGACTTTCAATCAGTGCCCCCCATCGCCAAGGCGGTGGAGTGTAAATCTTGATACTCATACTCATACTCCGTTACGTTGGAAGAAGAAGGGCGGATAGACATTAAATACTTAGAGGAAGCCGCGTATTATGGAACAGGAAGTAGTATTGGGTTCGTCATACCGTAATGCCGCGCCGCTATACTCCAGTACGAATTTGAAGCTGCCTTCAACGATGATGCTGATGATCATCCGAGGCTATTCGGATTGAACCCGCCATTGATCTCGAGCCAGCCTGATGATGCTGTCATCAACTGAGGACTGTGTACCATCATTGATGTGCGGGTGATCATCACGATATGCTGGAACGAGATCACCACCGAAGGAAGGACCGAATGCGACTCACCGAACGATTGGCTGGATACCTATGAGCTGGACAAGCTTCGATGGTATGTAACAAAAATACCGATTAACGAGAGACATATGCCTGGAACACAAATATTTGAATCACCGGTGTCAGGAGAGGGTAGGATTCGACTTTCGAGTGTTTACTTTCCACCTACGTCCACGCTCGAGATTGGCGCATGACCCATCGCTAATAGGAAATCCTGGGACACCGCGACAATCAACGCAGAGATATACATACGCATCTCATTCGTCCTGGACACTCTAGTAGAGGCCTCGAATTTCAAACCATCGCAAATACCAGGAGCTTCAACGACTTCTGGCAGAAGTTGTTGACCAACCAGTGGGGTGGACCATATGAAGTCTCTTTAATCATTGCGCCACAATCCATTACACGACCACCACAGCGCCATGTCGTGTGCCGATGGTTTGGTGCATTTGTGGTCAAGCAGACTATAAATTAAACTCGCGTGCTCTGGAATCAACGAACATTGATGCATGAAAATCCTCACTGTGAATCTGATGCCGGATCAAGAGAATGCATTGCAAAATCAAAGACGCGCACACACGATCGTGGTATCTCGGCAACCGCAAGTATATAAAAGTACAAAAAGGAAAAACAGATCAACTGCAAGATAGCGACGAGGAGAGCAAGATAAATACTAACAAAAAAGAGGCCACGGGTGGGGGAATATAACAATATATACAGTCGAGAAAAAAAGAGTCCTTAGACGGAAACTGCAGTCTTTTCAGGTTCGTCCGCCTCTTTGGACGGTTCATCCTTGACCAGCGACGGCGGCGGGGTCCAATGCTGCCTCTCGCCGGCATTCCAGTCCGGCGGCGAGGGCTCGCGAGAGGCATACGCGTGTGGCGTATACGGGCGCTTCTCGACATTGGAGAACGGAGGCAACGTGGTGCCGGGATACATGCTCGGGGGAGGCGGCGGCGGCAGCGGATGAGTCATGGATGGCGGCGTGTGCGTGGGCGTCCCTCGCATCATGTACGCGCCGGGATCGGGACCGCGCTGCTGTGAGAGGGCACCGCCGGAGAGCGGGCCGCGTTTGTGGGGAAACTGTTCGGGCCGAGGGCGGGAGTGGGTGCGCTCGAAGAGGCCGCATTTATTACAGAGGACTTTACCGGGGGAGAGGTTGGAGCGGCGCCACGTGGAGGTATCGGTGGTGCAGCAGTTGAAGCAGCGGCGTCGAACGCGGTCGCTGAGCTTGGTGCTGGCGTCCTCGGTGTAGACGATACTCGAGGGGTGGGGGGGAGGAGGATACGCTGCTGCGTGTGGGTGGTGCATGTGGTGAAGAGAGGAGGGGTGCGAGGGGGGGAGGTCATAGTATCCCCCGTGATGAGGGGGAGGAGGGGGAGGGTAAGGCTGGTAGGCCGATGGGGGGTAATACGGGGGCGGGGTTCTCGGGCCGCCGAGCGTAGCAATAGGCGGCGGGGATGGCCGACGCTGCTGCTGTGGTCTGTGGCGTGGATATGGTTCGACACGGCCTGGCATTTCTTTGGGAGAACGCTGTGGCGTTGGGGATGGAGGCTGCTGTTGAAAGCTCGGTGGATACGGATTGACGGGCTCAAACTTGTAGACTGATTGCCTTGGCTTATCCTTGGATGCAAAGTCAGTAAAATCACGGAGAAGAGATCGATACACACCTCGAGCGTTGGGTCGATGACAGCCTGCCTTGGAAGGGGGCTTTTCTCGTCGTCGCGATCCTTGTCATCGGCAGCGGTGCGCTTGGGATCGGGTGTCGGTGTGCTCGGAGGGCGTCGAGTCCTGGTGGTGATGCAGGAGAGAGACGAACCAAAGTCAATTGACGCCTTGTCGTGAGGCGTTGCGTAATTGTTCGAGTATCTAGAAAATCGATCAGTAAAAGCGTACGGTATACTCACAAGCTCAAGTCGAGGCGCGCGCACACCGGGAGGCACATTGCTCAGTTAGGCTCGAGATGGCACGCGTCTACAGCAAAGGTCATGAATGATGTGGAAAAAGCTACGACGCTTAAGGTGATTCCCGGCAGCCTGCTCGACGTCTGAAAAAAATGGTTAGCACATGGTTCCTCGTCCGGTAAAAAGACAGCGTACCACGTAGTCGAGGCCTCGCGGATGTTGACCGCATCGTGCTTGTCAGCGGACAGAGAGAGAAAAAAATCTGAAAGAGAGAAAGAAACTTCGTCAGCGAGCCAGACGACAACGTAGTCGATCCGTACACGTACCAGAGTGGAAACCGTCGAAAGAAAAGCCGCTGAGGGACGGGGGCAGCGAGCGACCGAATCAACGTTGATGGTGGGAAGGAGACGTGCATGTCACATCATGCCACCCCGTCACGTTTTAAACGCGTTGATGGCGGTGGCGGCGACAACAACACAGAGACATAGCGAGGAGAAGGAGAGGATCAAGGTACAAGGTAGAGTATAGCCAAGGAGAGGAAGAGAAGATGGGAGAGGAGGAATCATGGGTTCCAACCAAATCCCGTCGCCTCTTATTCGATTCCAGAGCCCTCTAATCTCCATCAGAGACGTACGTATATTCGGGTAGTCAACCAAAGTCATGCGCGGCCGTCGGACCAAACGAAATCTTTCCAATATTCGGGCGTATATTGCGCCGCCACACAATCTCTCAATTTGCCGCCCTGTACAAAAGACAGCGAGACGATTATCATTGCGAGTAATAGTACAGTTAAACCTTCAGATGGGTCAGCCGTCAAGATAGCTATTGAATCCAAAGCGAGTGAAACTTACCGCCTCCTCCAGAATGCACCGTATCCACTTTCCCGTCCTCGAGTGAAGCTTCCAACCGTCAAGACGTCGGAAATAGGTGCAGGGTTTATCGCCGGAGAATCTGATGGGAGTAGTAAGGCCGCCTGGGCACGGCGCTAACGAAAACTTACAGACTGGACTTTCACCCGTTGCTGATTGCATCTTTACGGGAACGGAGAAAGACGCCGGTGTACGTTCTGATATCATGTCATATCAGTCAGCACAAAATCAAGCCACTCGAAACACGGAAAAGGTACGTACTCTTTGAGCATATTCGTAACACAACGCGAATCGCACCTTAACGCTGAACTCCATTCGCAGAGAAGCAGAAAGATACTCGTACATAGTATATTCAGGGTCCGTACACCTAACGTGGCCGTCAAATATACCAAACTCAAGCAGGAAATGAGTATTGCGCAAAAGTCTCAGAGGGACGGAGGAGGCTGGCGTGATTTCCCCGGATCCATGGCAGACAAGATAAGATCTCTGATACCCCAGACGCGTCATAGGGGTCCGGAAATCCTCGTGCTATCGATGTGCAGGGACCAGAACGCCTTGCTGAGCCTCTGACGCGAAACGTCGTGTGCTTTCAGTCCTAACGACCATCGGTATACGCCTTGGGTAAACCACAGACCAACTTCCAGGTAAGTTCAAGGTAGCCAGACGTCAGAATACGGGAAAGCGCGTTAGTGTACGCGCCTTCAAACCGGACATGATGTGGTGCGAGTTCAAGAGATCTCGATCACTTGGGAATATTATGCCCGTATGACTACGGCCACCCACGATATTTCTCCGCTTATTCCGAGCGCATTGGACGCCTGGAACGTTGACACGACTTGGATTACCCGCACATGAAGCGGAGTGAATACCCACCAGCTACTGCGTAAATGCAACTTGACGACCCGACGGACATCATCTTCGAGGCACATAATATTGGTTTCGCATGTTTTTTGGGGGCGCCAGATCGCATCGTCGCAAGAAGTTTTCGTTGGACGTTTCGGTGATACTAATGTTTCCAGAGGTGGGAGATATTCATGTTTGTGTTCTAGTCTCACTTGGGGTGCTAACCATGTTTCAGTAGTGTCATGTACAATGTTCTACCGGATGTTCAGACATCCGTAGAGTGTTCAAACAGTGTGTATCTTGTCGTATACAGATTTATCGAGTCCGTTAAATACCGGTACACTATTCTAGTCGGCCAAGTATTTCGGCTAATTTGAGACACAGACTTGTAGAGAAATGCACGTTTCATTGGGGTGTAGCTACGACATGTACCAGTACTCCTACTACACACAATACAAGGTATTCTACGTGCAGTACTACATTCGGGCGAGAACTATACTCCCCGCCGAATATCATCTAGATGGACACGTAACCACCATCGAGACAAGGCGAATCACGGCGAGATGGCCCCGGTCGTGATACTAGCTACACAAGTGTTAGCTCCGGGCAAGTGATCAAATGAAGAAGGCACGAACCGAGATGAACATAGCCCGTCGTTGATGGCGCCGTCGTCTACGCGAGTCAGAAGTACGTCGAATGCGAGTACGGACTCGCTTTGGACCAGAAGAACTCCACCGTCAAAGCTGGAAGTAAACTGTGGCGCATACTGTCCGCAAGCATCGCTAATCCTAGCAGTGAGAAGCGAGGAACACAAGCGCAGCGGCGGCAGCGCAGCGGCGGCAGCGCCGCTGCTCACTGCCTTTCCAACACAAATTCAGGCACTGGGATATGTTGTAAACGAAACAGAACAAGATAACGTACCCAAGACGAATTCGTGTCCCAAAGCGTCCATAAAACCGGGCTCCGTCAGATTCAAATCGCCATCAACGGCTAGAACGAGACGCGGCTGTACGGATGAGCAGACGTCCGTGTCGTAATTGGAAGCTTTCTGGTCGTGTTGAAAGGGTCCGGCGTGTTCGTAGAGGGTACTGACTATCGTCGTCGTGGGCGATTACATACTGCTGACGACGACGGCATGTCGATGGCGGCATCAAGGTAATATTCAAGTGTGGCGTCCATTATCCGGAATTGTCCTTATGCAAGCAGCGAAAGGCTCGCAGAATGAGCGACAGGCGGCGGCGTCGCTAACGACTACGATGAACGTAGTTTCATGGTGCTGAAAGAAGACTTTAGTACAGGATCCCTGAGGGGAACCTAGGTAACGTACCTCCAGAGAACGTCCTAATTCGTCCATAAATCCGAGCGCCGCAAGATCCAGATCGGCATCAACGCCTGGTGAGCTCCTAATGGGAATTGCTCAGAATCGAATGTATTTCAACCCCAATATCCGCACCATTTTCCTGAAAAAAAAGCCGGGCCGGCGAGGGCAATATCGCTGTAGACGTCAAAAGATTTCGAGTTGTCGAGAATTGCTTGGTTTAGGTACGTGGAGGCGGCGAAGCCGCCTCAGGAATCCTAGGAGGAAGTGATAAGGAAAGCAATACCACGTCATGCAGAGGAAAGTTTGATGCTGACGGATATTAGAGATTTAAGAGCATGGGTTAGAGATTACGCATTAAAGTGACCGCAGAATCTGTACCTTTCGCGAGGACTCAACGTCGGTCCGGCGAGGATACCAAATCCTTTGGTTGTAATGCCCATAGGCGAAGTGGCGAGCCAGCGCGAGTCGTGAGCCCGTCAGCGTGGTTCTATCTCCACAGCTCCGATTTAAGAAACGCCAGATGGAGTAGAAAGTCGGATATTGCAGCCGTCCCAAGCAATGACACGTCTAGAAAAGGGCGTTGTAGTCGAATAGCGCTGTATTGACATCAGCCCAGGTAACGATGGCGCCAACAGAGAAAACTTACAAACTTCAGGGATTTTTAAGTCCGATATCTAGCATCAAATGAGTATTAAAATCGCATAAAAAAGACGCCTGGTACCGTACTTTTCCCAAAATTGAAGCCTGGCCGGCGAGGCCCATCCACGGTGCTTGGATTCCAAGATTGTCGAGTTCCGAGTGTTTTTATTAGAGATCCAGTCAATTTGAAGAGGCGGCAAAGGCGGCGACGCGTCGCTGTTCAAAGGAATAAGCCTTGTGCTCAGAGGAGATGATGTGGGCAGCAAGTCGCCAAATTAGGATGAACACGATCGACTTCTGCTGCCTCTGCCCATCATGTCGTTCCCGGCCTTATAATAACAACCGCCTTTCTTTACGTCTTTCACGCTTGGCTCTATCGACGCTGATGGATGTCTGTGGGTCCGTCCGTCCTCTGTCAGTTTTCGACAATGTGCCAGCCAAACACACACCTTGGGATTCCGTCTTCACTCATTCTCGTCTGGTTTTACGGCGCCTTCTTCTCTGCAAAAATCCGAATTCTATTCTCGAGGAGTTGAGTAGGGCATCCTCTGGGAAACGTGCTAACCGTGCCTAGGATGACTCGCACCATTTCAACGCGCTGCTCAACGCCTCCCGAGACTTTCTCCAACTTTTGACCGCGGATCTCGACAAATTGAGTGATTGGACCAGACTGCGTCGCCATGACACGCACTACGCTCGGTGACTTTGTTGTTGTGGGCGACACATCCGGTAAACCGTGAAAATGGTCGATTTTCAGCATACGAACGGGATACTGAGGCATACCAGCTAAAGGACACGACACGACGTGCTGAACGGAAACTCCCGCGTGCGTACAGCGCCAAAGTACGCTGTGCACTATCTTTATCGCGAACAAATACTAACATTATTCCAGTCGAGAATGCGGAGACGACGGGGTGTTAGCAGACAAGTGAAGCGGAGACGAAGGTGAACATACTGCAAGTATACATACTGGCGGCGTCGACGATGAAGGGAAAACTGGCGGTAAGAGTGAAAGAAGGAATGGGACTGCATTCTGACGTTCCTTCAGAGATCGAATCCAGGTCCCCGCCGGATGAATCTTCCCGTGTGTAAGAGCGATTCTTGCGCCCGATCGTTGCCGCTTCATTGCGGTCCCGTCTTGAAAACCCTTGTGGCGCACTACATGGGATACAACTCTGCAATAATATATTCCTTGAAGTATTCGACTTACTAGTGACTCCTAGCGCGTCAGAGAGCGTTAAATGCAAGCCTTCTCAAAGTTTACTGAATGAGTCAAGGTACGTGTCGTCATCTTGCAATATTCCTCGCATCAGTTACCAAACCGCCCTGCAGTTGTCGGCTAATGGCAGTTTCTTACTGTTAAGCTACACTACCTCATGATTCTGCTAGAACTACGATATGTGTCTCTATCGAGTCCTGATGATAATCCGCGTTGAACGATACCACGGGAGCGAAGATACCTTGAAAACAAGAAATTGGCCACAGTAAGCAGATTGATGCAACGGCGCGCGCATACCGCGCATGAGTCAGTTGTTCGGGCCCAGACGCCCGTGCACTAAATCAAACCTTACCTGGAAGTGGCTATAAAGGTCGATGAACTGCATGACCCATCTTTCTTCCCGCCGTTATGCTGTTGTGATCCTTGACAACTTGACCGCCGTGCGTAACCGCCTACTGGACACTGGGTCTTACATTGGAGTAGCCAACTTGTGTGCCTATGTCTCTGATTCAGTAGGTGCTATTTGCTGATTTAGGTGGTTCCAATCCCGATTGCTACTTGCATTCTGCCTTGATTCGCAAGCTTCAGTGCTACAAATGCGAGGCAGTACGGTATGTCTCAGTGACTCGCACCATATTCACTTATTCATTGTTTCGCTGTCCGTGTGTGCTGGGGCAAACACCACCGCTTTGGTGGCCCACGATGGGGACTGTGCGCGTGAATCCGGCTGGGGTTTAAACCGGGAACCTAGCTGTATAGCTAGGGGCACTCCTCTGCAAGGGAGATGCACCCGCCCAGCCCGGTTCACGTTCGCAGTTGGTGTTTAGCCTGGTCTCCTGCCCGCCCTCCTTGGAGCAGCGCAAACAGCACCCGAGACACCTTTTTTTATTAGCTTTACTGCGAGAGCTTTGATGCTGTACTCGTCAGCCCGTGGGAGGACACCCCGCCTCGGCGATTTGAATCTCGGCCGAGAAGACCAGCTCGACTTAGCAACGCACTACGCTGGCACAATGGATTTGGGTTGAGTAGTTCAGAATCGCCTTATTAGGACGAGTATTGTACACAAACTGTCCAATACATGGAATTTGCCACCAAACTTCCGCTTTGAACACAGAATGCAAAGAGGAAGACATGTCGGCACAGCCACAGATCATTGTTGTGAACTTGTAGGAATTCCTCTCCCTCAAACGCACCCTCCCTTGATGTTCAACACCCTCTTTATTTGTGGCGCAAAACCGGAGAACCACGCTCATCGGGAGATAATCAACAGTACTAGTTCATCATCGTGCACATCACACTATACATGTTCCAGTTTCGTTAGAGCCTTCAAGTTCGTATTGTTGCCACTCACGAGGTTCCGATACTCGCTCCAAGTCTCTTTGTTTGAGTGTCTAGATGATGTTCTTATCTTTCCCATCCATCATCAACTGTGATTCCCCAGTCGTTCAGACTTACTATCTCCATTATCACACTGTACACAAATGTTATCACACCGGGGGGCAAGAACGGCGGTCTTGCTCGAAACCACCACTCGAAACCGGAGGGGAGGAGGTTATACATAGCACCAGAGTTCCTCCGAATCCTCGATCCCTATTCATAAGTATTCTGAATTGCGTTACGCGTACCCGGCAGCACATGAGCCCTGCGCGCACTAAGTAAGGGCTTTTCTGAATGTATTGGAGAGGCGAAAAGGAACGAACCCACACCGGAGAGGAACTCCGCGACTTTCAATCAGTGCCCCCCATCGCCAAGGCGGTGGAGTGTAAATCTTGATACTCATACTCATACTCCGTTACGTTGGAAGAAGAAGGGCGGATAGACATTAAATACTTAGAGGAAGCCGCGTATTATGGAACAGGAAGTAGTATTGGGTTCGTCATACCGTAATACCGCGCCGCCATACTCCAGTACGAATTTGAAGCTGCCTTCAACAATGATGCTGATGATCATCCGAGGCTATTCGGATTGAACCCGCCATTGATCTCGAGCCAGCCTGATGATGCTGTCATCAACTGAGGACTGTGTACCACATCGATGTGCAGGTGATCATCACGATATGCTGGAACGAGATCAGCACTGAGGTGGCATTTTGATCATGCAGACAGACGCTATACAGGATGGAAAGACTGACACTACGGAGAATGGGCCGGGTTCGACAGATATAACACATATCAAACACATACCCAAAACAGTGTGTGATTGCGGTCCCACAACGTGAAAAAAACTGGGCCAAAAAATTATGATTTTATTTAGTTTCCGGATGTCCACAACACTATAGAAACAATGTGTGTTCCTTGTGTTACTGTGCGCCGATAACGACTCCAAACCACCCTGTTTTAGTCAAGTTTGAGGGCAAAAAAATCACCCCAAACACTTCTTGTTACCGTTTGGTGTTTGATATAGCTAAAAACGGTCGAAAACTCAGTGTTCTTCAGTTCTTTTCGAATGCCGACATCATGCCGGAAACTCGGAGTTTTTGCCCGGTTTAGACAGGGTGACAACGGCCGCACAACACAGTGTGTTCCTTGTAAATTCAATGGTTGAACAACACGGCCAAAACTTTCTATTTGTGATGGGTTTTTGCATTTCATAAACCAGGCCAAAACCGCCTGTTTTTCCCATGTTTTTGAGGTAGGGAAAACTCAGACCCATCCGGATAGCCGGTTAACCGGACCCGGACAGCCGGACATCTTGACCCTCGACCACGAAAGTGGGCGAGCAATGCCAGCGCAGGACGTGTTTCTCTCATCCAATAACTTCTCTCAAACGAATCTCCTCGTCTCCGACACGGACCCTACGTGGATGTACTGCCGTCAAGGCAATAAGTGCATGGTTTTCGCTGTCAACCCCGGCGACAAGTTTGATCAGCTCTAAGTCTACTGCAACGGGAGGGAACGCTACGGATACCTCTTCTACCACCGGGGCCGCCACTGCTATCGTCACTGTCACCGTCTCTGGCTCAGTCGCGACTCGCGACCACGACTGACTCAACGACCGCGCCAGCATCTACCCCTACCCCTGGCTGTTCCTCTTCTTCTGGCACAGACCAGACCACAAGGTTATTGCCTTTTCGTTCCCATCGCTCAACGTTCAACGTCTACGACGCGTTGGACGATGCTCAGAATCCGGGTCGGACGATCCGAACAGCGATCAAGTGCTGTTTGGAGTCATCATTCTCCTCCATAAACCACGACCATCACCAACATCACGACACGCTCGCCACCCTCCTCTACTCTCATCCCCGACGCCGTCGGCATCACCTTCTCGACGCGTCAAAAGCGTCACCCTTTCTCGCCGCAAACAATATGAAGAGGAACCCGTCCCGAGCTGCATGCACTACGCCAAAACATGCCACACGCTCCGACATCACATCCGCCGCTCTCAGCGTCAGATCCACCTCCAATATCCGGGTCCAGGTACCAGCTATCCACCACCATTTTCTCTCGCAGCGAGGCGCCCAAGACGCGTGATGCACAAGAGAGAGAAATGATTGAACGGGAACGCGCCGAACGCGAACGTGTCTGTCTCATGGACCAACGAGATCCCAAGCGTCAAATGGCCTCATTTCAAGTCCACGATGAAGAGCCTGTTCGAGACCTACCTGGACGTCGTACACTTGAAAGTAGGCGGTGGCGTCGGGTTGAACTCCAGTGGAGGGCATTCTCAAATGTGCGTCTATTCTTACTTCTGATATTTTTTAACTGAGAAGGTCCAAAGATGTCCATCCGGACAGACAGAACTGGGGCCATCGTCGCTCGCCCCTCTCGTGCCGCCGTTGAGACTGAGTCGCGGCTCCGATGCGCAAAACGTTGATGAACGGGGGTCCCGGAGGCAATCCTGCCTCGGTGACTGGCCAGAAACATGGATACATCTACGACGACGGTTCAAGAAGGCGATTTCATGGGACTATGTCCGGTCTGGAAATACGAGCTTCCCTCTTCGTGTCATAATACGGTAACACCACTCGCAGCGTAAGTCTTGACATTCATCGCGCCGTGTAGAGGGAAGAACACCGCTGAGGATTTCCCGGTTCAGTGGTTCTCACTCAGGATTCGTCTGGTGTAAGTTCATTTCTCGAAATACATCAACAACGAGTATCTCATGAATCTTAGCACTCATCGTTTGCCGGCTCGTCAAATTGTACGGATACGTATATTCAAGCGTACTTCGAGAAGGCACAGTCTGTTCTAGCCAGCATCTCGTCTGCGGACGACTACTTTTTGAAAACAATGTAGCCCATATTGCCAGAGATTGTCTTGCGGAAAATTTCGACCTCACGAAAGGATCCTAGCGCGTTAGAATGGTTACTAGCAAAAGCTGACATTCAGTACTGGCATTGCTTCAGCGCGGAACTCCAATACTAGCTGACAGCAGTGGACACCGTCACCAGGAACATCGAACAGCGTGTCACCCTCAGAAACCTTGGTGCCTCCGTCGACACCGCATCCGACCCACGCATCGATACGTCGGGGCCACGGCTTAGCCTGGAGATCTCAGAGAGCCCGGCGAGCGTACGTGCGCGCATGCCCGAGAAGGCGTGTATTGAGCCTCTGCATAAGCGAAGGAATGCTAGCGTCCGGCGGCGGTGACCGTCGGATCGTTGTTTGGGATTTTCAACATATCCATATTCTCCAAGTCATCTAGGACCACGAGGATAGCGTTATGTGTGTCCGGTTTGACGAGAAGCGTCGTGTTCCAAAGGTGACTAACAACTTATCGTGGCTGACTGTTTATTAATGTTCTATCCTAGACCGCCCATCCTCGGCACCTGCGCTCTGCACAATGATGTCGTCTGCCACCGATCTGCGACTGCTCCTACAAGTAAGCGCCTCGCGTTCGCCAGCAACCTCTCGGTATACGATACGTTCGGTGCGAACGTCTACGATCAGAGAAGGGTACAAGTTGCTAGTCGGATCACTTGGTTTTGCCTGATCCGGCACTTGGCCTCTTACCGCGACGCTCCACACACCGTTCCACGCCCTGGCGACGATGTGACGACCTCAAGACAATCAGCGCCAACATCGGATACAATGGAAGACGTACGACCCGTCGAACACGCGATCCTTCCGGAATCAGTGGGATGTTCAAGGAAAGCTTTCATTTAAATCATACTAAAAGTTTCTTGACTCACTGTGAATTAGGGTTTCGAGAACCTTCATGTTGACGGTTTCACGCCTGGTTACTGCTGTAACCAGTGAGCCTCGTGTAATGGTAAGTGCGGATCCTTCGTGATACTTAAACTTTCTTGACTCGATGTTCGGCGGTCATAGGAAGGGATTTCGCGCATTACTGGAGTCCTCTGGTGCTCGGAGGAGGTGGTTTCGATGTTGGGGATGTGGGCGGCAATGGTAGCGCCCTCCCCAACGTAGTAGCACAACGTGAGTTTTAGTTCAAGTTCATTTTCAAGAAGACTTAGTTCATTCACCCAGCCTCATCCTCGCGGTACACACTATGTATCTACGTCGTTTTCGAATCGACTTGTATCTATTCTTCTACAGCGCGCGAAAATCTCAACCGGCCGTAACCTCACCCGAACTCATCGAGCGTGCAAGGCGCGCCGTTCTTGCTCCCCTGGCGGCAGCTGAAGAGCTCAAGAAGTTAGCATATCGTCTAATTTGATTATCGGGAACGAGGAAGATCCGAATGGATGAAAGCTACGGTACATTGAGTACGTTGTAGCCAGAATGGGCGCTAATTTCTCCATACTGCGTGCTACCGGCCCCGAAGCAAACGTGTTCCAGGCCGTCGAAGCTCCTCACGCAATTCTCCCTCGCTGGAATCCCGAGTCAGTCCTGTCGTCCTCGCGAAATGGACGAAAACTTACTAATCTCAACAACTCGATAAGAATTTCGACATCCAGCGGTCGACTCCACTGGGTACAACATTGATTCGATATATCAAGTCTTCAACTTGGTCAGATACCGCGGATTTAACGATGCCAAGAAGAGGTACGTCACCTCGAAGTTCAACATGTGTGGCGTCTAGAAACTCTGCTGCTACGTGATAGACCCTTCTTGATGCCGCAGGAAGGGGCGACATCGACAACCGAGCTCTTATTTCTGGCAACGAGATCTCTGTGATGGCGTTAGTCGCGCAAATCCCAACGAAAACACTCCCGGCTTACTTGGACACATTCCTTTACTCGCTGCCGCTTACAGCAGAGAACGCGGATCACAACCAACGTTGTTTGAACAACTCGGAGCTTCTGACCTCTCTATTTCCCTGGTTCTCGCGTCAGGAAGGAGGAACGATCAAACTGACAAGGTACGTACCTCATCAAATCTTTCTCAAATTTTCGGCTCATGCGAGCATCCAGATCTTCGATCTCTTTGATGACATTGTTCCTCATCCGGAGGACTGCCGTTTCCAAGGTAGTGCACGATTTAGGTACGTACTTCATCATGGAGCTATATATATTGTATTTCTGTCACACAATCTAGTTCTTCATTGCCTCTACGATAATGCGTCCTCACGGCTCAGGCTTCAACAAGGCCGCACTGAGATTCCTGAAATCCAGACAAACAACTACATCTGAAACATCCTTTCGACACATTGGACACTGGCTGCATCGCTTCATGCATTCCTCGCAGCAGCTGTGTCCACACATTGCTCTGGTCACATTTTCTTCTGAGCGTCAGATGCTCAACAAAAGTGAGTGAAACGGCTTACGTGACCGGAATCTTGCTATCTCCATAGTCCTCTGTGCAGATAGCACACCGAATCAGTGGGTTGACGGCATGCTTTAGTTGGTCCATGAAATTCTCCTGGGATTTAATAACCTCGGTAGCACTAGCCATGTGCAATTCAAGCGCCAACACTCTCTACACCGGAGGTTAGGGTACATTCAGCTCAGAATTAAAATTCACACGTCTCTTAGAATTGTAACCTCTGCATCGCGCTGCGCATCCCGACTTTGAAAGGCAAGATACATGCGACGCTGGTCTTCCTCGCATTCGTCCAAACTTCGTTGTAGCTCATTGCGAGTCTGGAAGAAAGGTAAGTCGTGCGCATATCTTGCCGAGCTGACGCACCTTTTCAGTATGTACGACAGCTCTTGTAAGGGCCTCGACTTGGCTGCTCATTGCGTCACTTCTTGCCTCTGCATCCCGCTTCAGCTGTCTCGTCATATCCAACGTCTAGGCCTAAGTAAGAACTGGAAGTATGAGCTTGAGACGCTTACTGACTAGCTTTGTCCTAACAAGATCTTTCCTCAACCTGTCTGCTTCATCTGAACTATATCTGCATTCAGAATCCTGGGATGATGCTGTAAAGGTCTCAGATGGCAAGGCTCCATCAAACGTTTGCCGAAACGGGGTTGACTTGCTCATGAAGGGGCGATTAAAGCTAGGCTGGATTTCTACTTGCTTTATATTATAAATTTCACAAAGGGATCAGTCAAGGATAGTTTGAAAGGCATCTTTATGTTAGAGATTAAAAGGCGTGATAAGTATCAGCCTGTGAAAGGGAACAGAGGTGGGAGAGAGACTCTAGAATATAGAAGCGCCACTGTCTTAGAAAGAAAACTTTTGATCAGACCATTAGTCGAATTCGGAAAAGAGGTGAGCCTACTAATTTCGCCGCAACGATGGCAGGACCTTCGGGTCTCGTCCCTTCTCCCCTACTATGTCTTCCTCTGCGTCTATTTCTCTAAGCTAGCAAACACCCTTCCCTCTGACAGCATTCTAAGACGACCCTCGTGATCCTCTCTAACGCCTTCTAGCGCTGCGGGCTGTAAGGTCACGCTTATTTCTCGGTCATTCCTTCGTGGTCCTACTCACAGCGCCATGCAGTTTCTCGATCCAAATGCCGTCCGGTCACCGAAGCAAACTTGTGTTCAAACTCCCATAATCAATTGGTTCAGCATGTACTCACTGTCGTTCCGCCGTCACCGAATAGTCGTCCTCTGAAAAACGTTTGACATCACCAATGGTCTCATCTATTAGATATACCAGCAACGCGATTGAGACAACGTTCATTCGAGGCAGCATGGTTAGAAGTGTTGCCAATAGGAGATGGTCCTGTATTCGCGTGTTGTCCTCGTCTATTGATAACCGCAATAATAAGTACGTTTTCTTCGTTTTCTGCTTCACAGCTGTTGATTTTTTCCAGGCATCGCAGATACAGAGCCAACCCTCCCTCGACCACCCACTTCACAACTACTTCAGCACTGGCAGCTGTGCAGCAACAGCAATGGCGGTCGCTTCCACGATGACACTTCCTCCATCCATGATGCTTCCCATATCCCCCTCGCTGGTGAGGTGCCTTGGGAGGTTCGACTCCTCCGAGGGGGAATCATACACCTCTTATCCACTCAGCCTATGTCCTACGGCCATGTTCTCACGTCGTGCACGCTTCCAGTCGTTTTTCTTTCTCAGGATCCTCCGCTCTACATTCGTACATGTACGTTAAACAATCCTTGTTGAATTTCCTCGAATGAACGCTCATCCTCTCTTCTCGAGCAGGGGCTAGAAGAACTCGACTTCCCTACACGTGCGGCTCACGACCCTAAAGTTCTCACATGAATCAGGAAAAGAGTACGGCAACGAAGATGGGATCAAGACGTCGTACAGGCCACCGGGAGGATACTGATTTGTCCAATGGGATCCTTGAACTTGCGACTCTTCAACGACCGAGGCGCCTCGCCTGAGCGATACGGTTATCCTCGTCCGTAGTGGTGGTGATCGAGTAATACGTGCACCGGTTTGGCAGAGTCCTGATAACGGCAGTCGACGCATTCGTCTGCGTCAGGAGCCAAGCATCGCGTCGTGGTCGCAGAAGTAAAGGCAGAGAGTTAAGATAATCCGTCGTTATCACCATCGTCGAACGGGCTAGCGCCTTCTGACATGTCGTCAGAGCCTGCTGTTGATGATTCGTTAGGTGGTTATCGGATTTGCAGATCACTGACCGTTCTAAAATCTGCGTGCTGTGTTGCTTAAGGATAAGAATATTATTCAGGCTCTGTGTACTAATGACTTACATGTGGTTTTGGACAATGTGAGTCTGAACTAGCCGCCGGCGATGAATATGGAGATTTTGCGCGACGAGGTCTTCCCTGGCGCTTTCGATTAGGGAAATTCAAAGTCGACTGGGACTGAGTATTCAGTCTGAACCGCGAAACACACCGACTTCTTATGACCTGCATGCCCATTATCCAGCTGGAGAGCGCTTCCGCCCCAGATGCACTAATTGATTTTGAAAGTGAGTTGAACTGGTCGCGCGCGAGAAACAGATGTCGGGCCAGCGGAGTATCTCGGAGATTTCTGATAGTCTGTCTGGTCTGATCAGTGTCTGGCCAACAGCGAAGAAACCCGTGTCTACCGTTCCTACAGCAGATGCCCCGCTGAAGGCAAGCGACGGCCCAAGCTCAGGCGGGCGACTTCACGTGCCGTCGCGTTGGATACCTCAGAGTGAACCACTAGTAATTGTGGAGGAGGCTGAGCCTTCGGAGCGTCCCCTATCAGATGTGAATCTTCGAGATGAGGAAAGATCTGACCCTCGGAGTCGTTTTGATGACATCAAATGCAGGTAATGAGGTGAGGAAGAGATGTTCAAGTTCGAATTTGACCAGTCATCCTGTTTGCAACTTCTGGATTGTGGAACTCCCCGCAGACGGCCCAGTTCAAGGTGAATAGGCAAATAATTCTGTTTCTGGATCTGGCACTAGAGCCTGAGAAGGAAGATCCTGTGGACGATCCGTTGGCATCAACATTCCAATTTGTGGTCAAGTAGTCCTACGCGTCCAGCTAATGCTACGCTGTCGTCAGCGGTTCCTTCACGGATGGAGATGATCAGCAGCCCGGAAATCCTGCTGGGCCATCGGTGACAGCCAGAACGAGCAAAGAAAGTCAGCCAAATACACCCGAAGGAGTCAATCACCAAGCTGAGCCCAAGGCAAGAGACACGAAATCTCTCCGAAAACGTAGCATTCTCCAAGTCGAAGATAACTGACGTGGCGACGTCAATAACACTGTTATTATTAAGTAAGAGTCCGCTCAAATTAAGACAAGAATGCCTACCATTCGAATCTACTGGATTCTTGCCTTACAGGTCAACTCGCAGTAGTAACAGCATCAACATGATGCTAACAAAACGGCGTACCTCGCAGTTCAGTCATTTTCCGTGTCCTGATATAATATGACTGAATCAATGGAACAGGCAACAAGAGCAGTTGAGGGCTTACTCAGATTCACGGTCTTCACGCGGCATTGAAAACCTGTCAATGGTCAGCATTTTTTCATCGCCATCACAAGAAGATGAAGACTTGCCCGTGGAAAAGCCTCACGAAGCCTCACGACTTGACGGTGGTCGACCCAGCCTTTCAGATGAGTTGGTCAATGATGAAGCGCAGATATATCACTGAGTTCTATGGTAAGAAGGGAGGAGAGCTGGCCAGCAGTCAGCCTGGAGAAGAACTCGAAATCAAGCTGACATACTTCGTCCTCGGCTACAAGGGCATTCCGACTATCATCCTACCAAAGCGTACGACGCTCAGCTCGTCAAGAACGTGGTGTCACCGTGTCAGTCCCGGACTAGGGATCCGAACCGTAACCGTATACGGTTACGGCCGTATGCTTTACGGTGCATTACGGTCTGAAGCCGTCCCGGACCCGTAACCGTAAAGATGCCTTCAAGACCACTTACGGTACGGTTACAGGTAACCGTTACGGCGTCCATACGGGTGGGGGATTGGACTCTGGAGGCCGTGGTACGCCATCCAGACAATGAGGATTAGTTGGGGTAGCGATCTGAGGCCAAGAGAGGTACGTGGAATGGCTACAGCACGCTGTGGGGCATGATCTGGCGACGCCACACTGGTACGGGCACCTGCCACCCGTAACCCGTACCGGTCCCGTAACCGTATGGGGGCGTGTCACCAAGGCATACGGGACGGTACGGGTACCCGTACAACCCGTAACCGTAAGCCGTATTGTACGGTTACGGTGCGGATCCCTATCCCGGACAAGTTGCACAAGGTGTCAGTCGGGAAATCTAAACGGGAAAATGGAGCGCGAGGATACAGGATGAATATATGACCGTGAAGTCACCGTCGATCTGAACTACAGATTGGTTGGCTCCGTGAAATGATCGAAAGAATATTTGAGGCACGAACCTTATAAGGCTCGAATCAACGAACCCAAGAGCATAGTATTGTCGGCATAGGCAGAGAAAGTGCCCATGGTGCATGTCCAAGAGTTCTTGATGTCGTAGCCTTGTGAAGTCGCGCAGACTTCACAGGGTTGTGTTCCAAGTGTGGCGTTACTAAGTTCCCAGAATCCGTCGTTATTATCGCAGTGAGAAGCGAGGAATGCGAGCGCATTTGATGCCACGGCTCCGTTCTTCATATTTTGAACCACAAAAGGAGTCGAATTGCCCAATCCAGAGACACCGAAGCCGCGACGCGTCGCTGATACGAGCAATGTCATTTCAGGATAAACGTGATGGTGGAAGGAAGGTAACTTGGTAGGTGTCAACCTGCCGGATTCAGATGATCGCTGGTAAGTCCGTTTTCCAACTCAGGGTAATGAAGCTCATAACTCCTCTAGACTTTCATTCCGCAAGACACTACACTTTTCACTAGTACGCGCTGGAAGAACTTGGACCCCTTCATAAGTGTCTGCGGTTATTTCGATGGTAGTGGTAGTCTGATCGGTGTCATAGATTTCAGGTATTTCCAAGATAGGCTCTAATGTTGAAGAGGAACGTGGCGATGTTGGTTGGAGGAACGGACCGGGTTCCTGTAAATTATGTAAGCGGAGTTTCTTTCATTGTTCAGAAACTTTCATTCTGATATCATGAACCAGGTATGAGCTGCAGGAATCCAAAGCTTCTCCAATTGATTCTTGGTCTAGCGGATACTAGAGGATCAATCAAGTTGTCGGACCCATCCACTTGAGGATCTTATCAGTAACCTACAAACGGGCAAGAGAGCATTTCATTAAATCTATTGCGACTCAACTGATTTCTCGGAATCTTGCCTGAAGAGCTCCACTCAGAACGCACAGCGCGTACGCATCTTGACCAACTCCTTCGATATCGACTTGCTGAATTGGAAGAAGCAAGAGCTTTTTTGACATTGAGCTCTTCTGTATCGGACCAAGATATCAAGGACTTGGTCATTCAGTTGAATCAGGAGGTCTACCAACTTTCCGCATCCATGATCGATAAATTCACATTCTCCTCTGTCCAACACGTCAGTAGCAGTCGCAAACCTGATCTACTGGGGCAGCGCCTTGAGGCGCTCCTCCGACGTATGAAGGATCACCCTGATGTACTAGATGTTCTTCGAGGCTTCGCTATTCAGGAGAGCCTGCTACGTATATGTGCCGGTATTATCATGGCATGGAGTATGCGGCCAAAGCTAAGCACGGCATTGGGAAAGCTGAGTGGCGATATCTACGCTACTAGTACGTCCCATAAGCTTACAATTTGTTCTACGCTTATAATCAGATGATCCACGGGTTGCCGCACGCTGGCGCGCTCTAACGCGCGCGCAATCCAAATACAAGGATCCAGAGGCGGTTGTATCCTTTGCCGTGGACGTAATCATCCGCGACTTGGCTCCTGTCCTTTCATTTCTGGGCGCCTTTGGCGAGAGTGATGAGAGCCATTTACTCGCACTGCGAGACACCTATGCTAATCGAATTCAATATCTTGCACGTGCAGCAATTCAACTGGATCGGGCCATGTACGAGGACCACGTGGAATCTCAACTTGAGCTGGCAGTTGTGGACCAAAGTCAGCACTTTGAGGTCTCTTTGATGGAGGAATTCGACCAGGACTTTTCATCCTTAATCATGGAAAACATAGATAACAATGAGTATCCGGAGGACGGGATTATCTGTATGTACGAGCTAGGTTTGCGAGATACATGTGGCGTCATATTTCTGAAACCTGTAGTTGTCCGTATAAACTCAGGCCGTAGTGGCATGAATCAGTAGACAGGCCAAGGGGGTATAGATATTCATGCACAATGCATAGTAGCCAAGTTCTTTCAAGCAGTCTCTTACGACTCGGTTGCAACGTTTTCACCCTGAAGGAAATTTGCGCAACACCAGCACGCGAGAACATCGAGAACATCGAGATGAGCCTGTAGACCAGCGCGGGATTCGGAAATAATAACCAAGTTGTCGGCATGTTCGAGGTGAGATACATGAACGCCCCGCAGACACGCGTCATCTGGTCTGTCCGGTAGTTGGAAAGTACAGAGGAAGATGTTCCACAAGGTCGGCGACACGGGATCGCCCATGAGGACACCATACAAGGACTTATAATCCTCAGAGATCCCGCCGCGGACCTTCACAACATATATCATTTTCGCGTACAGCACTGTGCGTACCCAGTATATTCCAGGCAACCCAGCGTCTGCGAGTTTGAGCCAGAGCGAGGCATGGTTCATTCCAGCGAACACGTTAGAAATCTCTAGGAACTCAACATATAATGTTTTGTCCCTCGACCGGGCCTGTTCTATCAGCGTCCGCAGGGCAAAGATGTTGATTATGTACGGCGTTCGACAAGGGCCGGATGACGGGACCGGCGATCCGAGCAGCACTTGATCGCTGTTCGGAGCTTCTCTCTGAGTCTTCCACCCAACTTCTACCAACCATCACCACAGTGCCGTCCCCTTCTCCTATACATCCTCTCCCCTGTTGTAGTGACTGCCCTCCTTGTCTACCAGACGCATAATACCGCCGTGTAAGCCCTGCCAAAGCAGGCAGCACTTTTTTATTCCAGCGCCATCGACAGAGCAAGTGTCACGCAGAGCATAGTCTCGCTGCATGCGATAGACAGCGGGGAAGGAGAAATAGACACTCACTTCGTTAGACGAGCAGCACTGGGTGGGTTCTCTTTTTTTTCATCATATATTCACGCTCAGTCGGTTTTCAAGAATCCGAACAGCGAGCAAATGCTGTGATGACTGCTGTTCCTCTGGCGCCTTCAAACCAACGATGAAAGAGGCGAACTCGATGGCGCAGTTATCCCATCAGCTAGACTGGCTTTTTGGGACATCGACTCTTTCTACATGTTTCGCATGCTCATCTTGCACGGGAATTCGACTCGTCCTTCACCATACTACTTCGGCATATCCTTCCGCCCTCTCTGGACTGAACGCCGCCGCCGACCATATTGGACCCGGTCGTACAGACTCGCCACGCAAACCTTTTGCTAGACCTCGAATAGGCCGTTCGGGCCAAGTTCGGGCTTTGCTTCCAACTTACACGGTTCGTGCCGCTGCTCCTTCTTAGCCTGCCCGACTCCCAATCTTGACTATAGACACGGACCAACCCCGCCGTGAACTCAGGCTCGGGACTATGTCCTTCGATGACCTTGCCCGCCAGTCGCCGCTCACCCAGGGTCTACTTTCTCAAGTCGTAAGTCCCCATGTCCATTCGTTCTTCAAGCTCTCCCGACACTTCCAAACAGATCTTGGAATGATACTCGCCTTGTGTACGCCATTCGGGGGCGTTGTCGTCATGACGCGTCCTGTCTCATTTGGCTTCACGCCGGAAGGAGACGACACCTTTACTTGGAACTGGTGTGGGACGTTGTCTTCGTAACTTGTCCATTCCCATTCAACTTCGCCTCGGTGGAAGCACGAAGACGTCACTTGGGACGTTCTATTCCATTTTTCTTACCACTGTCATATTCATTTTGGGTGGGATGAGGGGCGCGGTGTTTAGATAGCGTGTCATATCTCGAAAGGTAAGGGGCTCTACCGGGCATACATGGAGGGCTGGATTGTCTTGCGTGTCAACCAGCCACTGATACGAGGACTAGGATGACAGGACAATAATGCGACGACACCGATGACAACGTGATAACGACGCAGTCGACAAGATGTTTGCTGTCCCCGTTCCGCAGCTGTTATTTACCCTTGCCTTGTTTCAAGGTTGTACGCACTATCTATGATTACTATATCTGCTTCGTATTTACATGCTTGTTGTATTTACATGCCTGTTTGCCTACCATGCACAATAATACTTTTGAATCACCTGAACCTCTGAAAATACAAATATTTTAGGCTTCGACAACACCGTTATCTCTAAGAGGCTGCGGCAGCGAGTTTCAAGGATTTTGTACAAGCAAGGCATGTGATCCGGATTCTTTGGCTCACATTTTGGATGGCCTAAGGGCCTCAGGTATAATTTACCTGACTCCGAATCCAAATCCGACCCTGTGACGTGTTGCTTGCTTGTCTAGAGCAATTCAGTACAGGTGCGTCGCATTGGTTGTTTATTGTGTTCTTAATTCCTATATCTCGTTTATACAGGCTATAGAATGATGGATGAGAAACCAAAGCGGGGAAAGCGCGTATCTCACTGCCAATGTGAGACATATTGCGCGTCTTTGACCTATCAGGATCCGATTTACAGCGACTGGAAACACGGATGTTCTTCCACGTAGCTGCATACCAGGACCACAAACTGTTCCAGAAGAGGTTGGACGGTGAAAAGGGGCTAATAGCGCGCCATCCATGCAGTCTTCCAATGTCCCAACCGTCTCCTTTTCCCATATGGCTGACCCTGCCATTGGTACGGGCTTAGAGTCTCGTGTGGACGGTATTCAACAACGGCTGGAGACAGTGGTTGAGTGGCGTCTGACCTTTGTCAATGCTGGAACAGCAGATGCCCCACCCTTTTCTTATCGTGACATTAGACGCTTAGACGATGAGGAGCAGGACTTTTTCGGCCTGGTGATTGAGGATCCTTGTAATCGGGACTTTCTGGAGATCGAGGGGCGGCTATATGAGGCATTGCTAGCCTTGCATCACTTAGAAGCGTCCGGCGCTACAGTGGATGTCTTGAAATCCCGAGTTACGAATCTACTACTGAAAATGGGCGCCGTCAAGGAGTCAGAATGGCGGCGTGTTTATCAGACATCGGCGCATACGTTCAACTCTGGTGTGTTGTTTAAGACATGTTTTTCGCTCAAATTCTCATTTTGCTTAGACAAGTACTTTCTTCCCTATCCACCACGTCCAGACCCTGTTCGCATCTTCTCCTTTGCACTACTTATCGTCCGGTACTTTTTCAACATGCCGATCCGTGCTATAAGGCTCCTCACAACTGGTTACAATGAAGCTCTGAAGGCTGACCATGCGGACGCTGCTCAACTACCCAAAGATCCTTCCACACTCGTCTCCGATTATCGGTTACAACCGGAAACTAGCACGTTCCTATGCTGTCCGGATTGCTGTAGGCTATATCCTCTCCCTCGTGCACCGAACGACCCGCCTACATGCATGCACCAGGACACCCCGGGATCGCGAATGTGTGGAGCGCCGCTCTGGAAGGAACGTGAAGTAAAACAACGGACGGTCACTAGTCCCATCTTGAAGTACGATCATCGCTCCTTCAAAGATTGGTTGGCCCGATTACTGGCTGTACCCGGGATGGAGGAACATCTAGAGGCGTACAAACGATGTCAGAAGGAGAATATCATGGATGACATTTGGCAGTCACCGTTCTGGTGGGACTGGAAGGATCAGGATGGAATACGCTCGTTCATGGGCTCCGCGCTTGGAGATGAACTGAGACTTTTATTTGGCCTGGGAATGGATGGATTCAATCCATTTCAATCAAAAGAGTCTAAACAGGTTAGTGCGACATTAACATTGGGTGAATAGTCATGACTGTTTTCCAGGTTCGATCGTCCACAGCTATATACCTCGTTTGCCTAAATCTCCCCCCCATTTGCGCTACCTGCCGGAGAATATCTATCTTGTTGGAGTTATTCCCGGCCATCCATCTACGTATCGCGTCAACAACTTCTTGGATCTCTTAGTTGACGATTTTCTTGAATTCTGGCAAGGTGTTTTCTTCACGCGCACTGATCAGATGCCACATGGACGTAATGTACGCGCCGCGATTGCCCTTGTTATCTGTGATATGTTGGCAGCACGACAGGTCGGCGGCTTCAGCAGTTCCACTTCATCGCGCTTCTGCACCTCATGTGCGCTTCCTATACAAAATATCGATAACATCGACAAATCGTCCTGGCCTAAGCGCAATTGGGAGGAGATGCGGGCGGCTGCCGCTGAATGGGAGGGAGCTGAAACGGACAGTCAAAGGGAGAGGATATTCAAAGCCTCCTTCATGCGATGGTCTTCTCTAAACCGTCTACCGTACTGGAATGCTGTCAAGGGTGTAGTTCCTGACGAAATGCACTTTGGGCCACTGGGCATGTTCCAAGAGCATTGTCGAGTGATATGGGGTATCAACGTCAAGGTGGACGGCGGGGATGGAACTGCTCCGGATATTGGTATTGTTCGGCCATCGGACAAAGAACTTCTCAGAGCTCTGGAAATCATCAACAGCCTCAGTCTAGATTCGGGTACAGAGGCATGTATCAAGCGCATAGAGGGCTTGGGCCGCGAAGCGTTGATAGCTATCTGCTTCGATAATGATCTGCCCTTTGGTGGAAGGAAAGGCGCATTGGCACGCACAATCCACAGCTTCGTATGTCTTACAGTATTTCTTTGCATCACCAACTAACTCTAATTTAGAGGCGTGAGCATCCGCATGCTCGATTACAACTGAAGCATTCGGAATCATCAGACAATCCCATACACTCAGTTCCCGCCCCAACTGCTGATAACAAAGATGGCGAAGACACTGACGAGGATGAGGGCGCCAGAACCACCTCAGAACTTGGAACGTCCGCCTTTCCCACTGAACCCAGCGATGCCTCTACCTCCCCTGCTCCCTCAAATTTCATCTTTGGCACGCAGCGCGATCCACGTGATCAGAGAGGCAAGTTCACCTTGGGACCGGGCAGAGAGCCTATCCCTGAACATGTTCGTCTAAAGAAGATAGACGACTGGAAGGAGAAGTTCAGGAAGGGGGTGCTTGGTAAATCGATATTGGCGACAAAGTTTAGCAAAGACGAACTGCGGGATTGGTGCACGGAACTGAATATACACTTTCATCCGAGCGATAGGAAGCCCGACTTGGTGGAGCGATTATACGAATACGTGCGTGGATTCAATTTTCAAGGCAATTGTCATTAAATATCACGTCAGATGGGCGACAATGCGGTGCCCGATCACCCAACTCACGTCTTGGGCAAATCTCTCATGTTAGAGGTTCGAAAGGATATCGAGGCGTCTAAGTTTCCTCTTGGGATCAACAAGGCTCCGTTAACTTGGGGAACCCCAGGTCGCGGAAAACTGAGCGCTGATGCTTGGAACGTCGTCTGCACCATTCACTTGGTTATTACTCTTATTCGGATATGGGGCTATACTCCGGGCGAGGAAGGACCGAGACGGCGGTTCATGCTCCACAACTTCCTCGATCTTGTGAATGCTGTTCTTATGGCCAGTAATCGGCGCTCCTCTGGAGCACATGCACAGTCTTTCTACGATCACGGTCATCGCTACCTGCAAAAAGTTACAGAACTCTACAGGAACTTTAATATCAAACCTGTACAGCACGTAGCCCTTCATTTTGGCGACTTTTTAGAAACGATGGGTCCATCACATGCTTATCGAACTCCAGGATTCGAACGTATGAACTATACGATGCAGATGACGAATACCAATAAGCATCATGGTGCGTGTGTATCTTACACGTACTAGTTGACACTACTAACTGGATGCATTTACTAGGTGAAATCGAAAAGTCTTTCTTGCATCATAATGCTGAAGCAGCAGCTCTTGCCGCGCTGCTTCGGACTAAATCTGATGTTACTTCGAAGGCGCAGTCCCTCATAGAGCAATACGAAGAGCTCCGAACTGAGCAAAATCTAGGTTTACGAATGCTCAGTGAAGACGTTCAGGCTATGGATGGGGCGCACGGCCAACATATAGTTGTACCTATCGACGACTCTTTGCGCATCATTTTACAGTCGCACTCTCCGACCTTGGGTACGCTATCCCATATCGTGCGGTTCCCAAAAGTTATCATCGATAGCTGGGAGTATGCATGTTCGATACAAAACGCGTCTGGTACCCAAGCTCTGATCAACCATCCTTCTAATGGTGGTGTTTCCCCCCGAGCTGGTCACATTACCGATATCCTGCGAACTCCATTAGGAGAAATCCTCTTGATATATCGTTTATTCCAGACGAAGGACGCCTTGCCATACGATATGTATCGCGAGTTAGGTCAAGGCTTCCTTACCAAGCGAAGCGATGAAGAGGCACTGTATATTGCTGGCAGAGATGCAGTGCTCTGCGCCTGTGTAGTGACCGAGATGGAGATACAGACATATGAGGTCTTGCATATTCTTCCACGCAGCTTTGTGAGCGCCTTATCTGTTGAGCGTGCTGAATAATGGCTAATATCATTAGAAAATGGCGCCCATCTCCTTGAACAGTTTTCCTAACCTGCCACCACCTCCTCCCACATTGCCGAACCCTAAAAAACGAAGGAACAACGATGATGATGATGATGTTGACGATGACGATGTTGACGATGACAACGGCTCTCGAAAACGTCGTCGGGGGAATTGGGGTACATCCCTTCAAATTCGCGGAGAAAAGGGTAGAAGTTCCACTGCAGGATCTCATCTAGGCGTACGTCGGAGCAAAAGATTGAATGAGCAACGCAAAGAACGAGACAGCTAACTTTAGCATGCTGAATTTCTTAAGTGGTAGTGGTAATCATGTATTTTTCACTCAAGCGTCACTTGTAGTAGGCCTGATGAATTAAAATATACTACGCAATGCCTCATTCTGGTGATCTTGACATCGGATTCAGGCTTGGACTCAGAGTGTGAGATTTACCTTCAAGTTCTGTGCCGCACTCGCCCACATTATGCAGATCCAAGTTTGATGAACAAACACTTCAAGAGGACCGCACATCGCACCGAACACGTGCTGTCGTCAAAGCGCGACTCCGTAGACCTCAGGTGAGCAACTGAGAACGACCCGGATGCCAATTTGGATCTGAGGGATTTCAGCTGAATTCCGCGATACTTAGAAAATTCTCCTTGAGGCTGGTGTCAAGATGCCCAGCTGGACAAAGGATGGCTCATCACGATGTTGAGATCGACGCCATTCTGCCGCCTTCCCACGCACCTCGCCCAGCCGGAGCCGAAGCTTGCTATCACCCGCCTCCCGACGTCAATCTTGCAATTAAGTAGTCATCACTATGGCGTTGAAGAAATAAGGTGAGTTCAACTTCCCTCATCCGCATTCTGCTCAACATCCGCCAGAACTGCTCATTCCAAGTCGGCAATGACGCCACACTTAAACTTGAACTGCGTTTACCCAATTTGGAACTTGATGGCAATGAGATCTCTAGAGAATTCAGCGTTGATTCCGCGGTACAATTTCGGGCTAGGAGCAAGCGGTACGTTGCTGTGCTATTCGCGCTCTGAAGGCTCTTCCTGCCTTGTATGGGCGAAACTTCAAGAGCTTTCAAGTCTGAGCGGCGGTAGTCAGCATCACCCGCCATGTATTACGTTGGTTGATTACTGACCTACCTTCCTTCAGACCTCCCTTCAGGGTTTCCGACCTCCAATCAAGACCTTGCATCTCCATCGGCTAGTTGTGCCTTCACTCGTATCAGTCTCCTTGTCGATCGCCATCTAGATTAAAGATGTCGACACTAGTCGACGACTTGACTCCTGGCGCAGCACTTTCTCACTGACTCATTCATCGCAGCCTCTTTTGTTTACTCGGCTTGGCACTGTACTCGCCCTGTACGGAACTTCGTGTCTCTTTGAAGAGCTTGGAGAGGAATCCAACGCCGCAGTAAGTCTTGACTTTGTCCACGCCTTCTGATTGCTCGAACCTTGCAGCACTATACTCTTGTGCTTCCGGACATCGCTGGAACAACTTAGGCCACTGAAAGGACGCTCATCAAAATGACATCGAACAAGTTATTACTGACTTAGCCAACATTACAGATGACGCCTCTCGACTCGCCATCGCGCGGCCTTGAAACGTGCTGCATTTGTTACTTTATGGAGAACACATTTTGTTACCTCTGGCTGCGGAGCACTAGCAGTTTCTTACAGAAGCGAAAGAAACCGGTCTATTTTGTCATATGTGTAGTACAAGCGTAAGTTACTTTGTATAACGCATGCTGGTATACTAACGAGTCCGTTAAACAGGTGTAGAATAGCGTCGGTATATAAATAGAGGGGCTGTAAGGCTACGCATGGGAGGAGTATGGTGTCAGATGGCAGCCTGACGTCGTCGGCGAGCTCGATGTTTGGCATATGCCGGCGGTGCGGTGATGTCGGTGAGACAAGGGTGTCTATGGATTTATCAGGAAGGAAGAGAATTTCGAACAGTAGAAGGCGCCTAAATTCTCTGAGCTTACCTGCTGTGGCGTTTCGTTTTGACAACCAAGGCATCCCCCCGATCATCATCATTGACGACGCTGCCTGGCTGTGGTAAAGCTCCTTCCGTTACGGGGCGTCTTGGCAATGAACTGAGGCCGCTGTTAGCTGAAGGGTATTTACCATGAGTACATACCTGATAGACCCTTTGTAGAAGCTTTGCATCCCGAATTTAACGAGATCCCGTTCCACGTTGAGAAGCGCTACAGGCTCTCGACTACCGTCTGAATCGAATTGAGTATCAGGTTCCAGGCGCGGCTGACTCCGACTCATTGAGCTTTGGTTGATGAACGCAGAGTGTAAGAGCATTGAGGGGTCGGATACAGAGCTGCATTGCTGCGTTGACTGATTATAGAAGCATCTTGCATCTCCTAAGGCAAAGCCATAATATCCTAAATGGTATGTTCAACTCTGTTGAGCCGCAAACCGTTGATTGACGCACCTTCGGACATGTCAGAGAGTGTGGAGGACGTGGAGGCGGTATTCGGGCACGGAATGAACAGTGTAGGAGAGTACATGCCTCACGTGGATTTTGAGATCTGCGGGGAACATGCTAGTGGTAGTGTCACCTGCCTGATAGACAGAGCGCGGGCAGAAGATGTTGGAGTGGGGGGTTCTGAGTTGAAGGAGGAGCACGGACACTGTCGTTCACCCTGCCAACACCCTAAGTCCTAGCCAAGTTGCTGTGCCGGTTAACTCCATGCTCCTGCTGTGCCATCCATCATGCGACCCGGCCCCGACTTCGCCATCCCCAACGCGCCCAGCCCCTTGCAGGCTGACATCATATCGAAGCACTGCCTTCGGGCCCCCCCTTGGCGTCGTCAAAAGGGAGGGTGAGGCCTGAGCGTGTCGCTCCCGCCTTAACGAGGACCGCTTTAACGGACGGGTTCTAAACCAAGAAAGTCAGAACACCTGCACTTGACGACAGAGCAGCAGAAACATGGTTAAAGCCACTGTGAAGATACCTCCAGCACTGGGCTTTGGAAGTAGGCTCAAGGTCGGCCCGCTATCGACAAAACCACGGTGCTGAAGATGGCTACGCGATGGAGGAAAAGAGGGCGGGAAGGAAGCAATGGAAGAGGAGGCTCACCTTTGGGCATGGTCAAGAGGGTGAACAAAAGGAAAAGCAAGACGGCAAGGAGCTGCTGCTTGACGCCGGACATGGGCGTCAAGACGAAGGTCTAAAAAAACTAGCGCCAGTTTAAATACGTGCCCATGTGACTGAAACGCGGTCAGGACTCGGCGGCAATCTATTGCCGGGCATGAGTCATCACCCAGATAAAGGCGGTAAGGCTGTCGTCATGGCCTTGGCGCCCTTTATCGTCATCAGATGTCATCTCGCAATTGGAAGTATTGACTGAGGAATGATTCTACGAGACCCATATGCATGGTACTCAAAGTAGCATGATTGTGATGACATGATGCGCACAAGAGCTCGAATAATTTATAAACCGCGTAGCGCATGATATCTACGAGGCGCAGTACCGAACCCCATAACAACCGCATGGCGTCGGGACCAGTTAGATGGGTTTCGAACTCCTGGATTTTCGTGTCTGTAGGTGGCGTGAGATATGTAGGGCGTTTTCCACCGCAGAAGTCGCAGACGTAGCGAGGCTGCGACAGGCACACACGAAGGGCGCTCAGAGTCTGGTACGGCCCTGCGAACACAGGTTGCTGCTCGCTTGCGCAGGGATGAAGGCTGATTGAGACTAGCCTGCGTGCGTTCGCTGCCGGGCATCTGAGGAGTCGTGATTGCCAGGCGGACGTCGACTCCTTCAGCTAACTCGGCAAACAGATCTCGCTGTAACGCTGTCCAATCATGCCGGGCCGAACCTGGTTGATAACAGCAGGTGCACGAAGACCTCTGTTGACTGCTGCTTCTTCTCAGATGAGAGTTGTACGGCCTGATACCCTTCGGTTGAATAGGCACTTACGAGAAGGCCCGATTGAAGGAGGATTGTCTTGCCGGTTCCTATCCTTAACGGCGTGAACTGAGCAAAGTGTACCCAGTCACGGGTGGAGGAGTCCATAGAAATGCGAATAGGGTCGTATTTAAAGGAACACAGCCGTCTTTACTCTTAGATGCAGCTGCGCCGTCGCTTTACTCGCTTGATCAGCATCTCTCGGGCCGCTACAATTTCAGACTCCGTCCGGCGATCGTCACGGTCCTCAAGGACGCGTCTTTGTCAATGTTTGCGACTGCAACCATCCGTTTGGCGCTCGATTGTTGATTCTCGGCGGGCACATATATACAGGTGAGCGCCGCGTCCGTTCCCCTGGACCGAGCGTAAGCGCTGACGGCTGTTGTTGGCGGTGCTAGGACGTCAGACCCGTAAGGTCCCCCGGGAACGCCTCCGCCAGTACCACAGCAGCTCGCTGCTCTCCACCACCCCCTGCCCCTCACAAATGCCGTTGACGCGCCTCGCTGTCAAGAAATTGGTGGCGCGGTTCTTCCCTAATTCTAGGTGCGTCGGCTCGCAAACGTCTCCCAGAGCCCCTGCCCCAACGACCCCCTAGCTTCAGCACCTCCCTGACCAGCGACGACGGTGGGAAGACTTTTACGCTCGCCATTGACGTCGAAGAACTTGCTACCCGCCGTCACATGGACGAGGACCCCGCCTCGCACAATGCCGACCCCGACGTCGTGCAGGAATTGCTCGGCTCTGTTCGCCAGCCTCACACCGCTGTCCACGGCGACTTTCCTTCTCGCAGCCGCGCCCCCCCTCGAAAGTCGTCTTCCAGGAAAACGACGGCCTCGCACGGGCCGCCGCCAAACAAGAGGCAGAGGATTGAGGAGCAGGAGACGATTCCCCAGGTTTCATACCGGTGCGTGAGCCCGTCGCGCCGTTCGCTGTTCGCGCTGACGCGTGTTTGCCAGTAAGGTACCGTCCGCCATCCCTCCTCACCCGAAGGTGAAGCCCAATCGCAACCAGCGCCGGAAGCAAAATCACGTCCTTCGTATGAAGGAAGAGGCCGAGACCTTCAAAGCCGACGGTCTTCAGGCGGCGGCCCTCCCTGCCACGACGACGTGGTGGATGGGGACGAACTTTCCCTCCTACTCCGCCGCGCAAATCAGGGCAGCTCACGCGTCTCCCTACGGCATCGGTCGTCGCCTCTCTGGTGTAACTATGGTGCCTTACTTGAAGTAGGCCCCCTCTGTTTGTTTTACGGCCGTCAAATTGATCATGCCGTAGCAAAGCAACCCGATTCCTGGATGCACAGGGTCGTATGCTCGTTTACCGCTCAAAGATCACGGACAACGTTCGGGAACGCATGGGCGATTTCCTCAAGGAGGCCAAGGCTTTCGTCAAGGCATGCAGCCCGATGTCCGAGGACGACATGGCTGCCAACCGCCGAGGTAGGCACTGGTTCTGCATCGCGGGGGCGGACCGCAACAACAAAACGGTCGGTCCTTCCTCCACTCCAGCGATCGTCTCTTGACATGGGCTTAGATTCCTGCCTTTTCAAATTGGCATCAGGATAATGAGGCCCAGATCAACCACTTCTTCCGGCCCGGTACGGCTTTCGCGTTCTTCAAGTAAGTGGCACATCGCACCTGCATCTAGTCAAGGCTGATGGGTTTCAGTGGGCTCGCAAGCTCCATGGCAGAGGTTCATTTTCCTGGTGTTGCTGCGCGCTATAAAACCTGCAGAGAATACATAAAAATCAAATATGGCATCACGACCCCCTTCGGACTCTTCTTCAACTGGTGCTTGAACGCGCCGCGACCTGGCGTTAAACGCGTCCATTGCGACCCGCACGTTGACTTCAAAAACATCGCCCTCGGAATATGCATTGTTTTTGTTTATGGTTGGTCCCGGCGCCCCCCTGTCACGCCTTCTGACCGCTCCACAGGTGTCTTTAACTTCCGTGAGAAGGCTTGGCTGGTCATTTGGGAGGCCGGGATCTGCTTGGAGCTCCCCCCCGGCGTCTTTCTTCTTTATCCCTCCTCTCTCTTCTTTCACTTCAACGTTGATCGTACGCTTCGTGTGTCGCCTTCTGGTTGCCTTTCTTCCTGACGTCTTCGCAGGTGTTCAAGTCGTAACCACCGCCGACGGAGAACGCCCAACTCGTGAAAATTCAGAACCTCTTCATCGACCTTCAGACGTCTCTGAAGAGGACTGGGAGGATGGTAATGGGCGGGGTTCCGTTGTATGGTTCAATCAGGCCTCAATGTTCCAGACGTCTGAAACAGGGTATGAGACTTTGGAGACAGCACGAAGGAAAGGACACTCGGGTAATGCAGATGGAAAAAAGTTCTTGAGCAAAGACGGCGTCTTTCCTCGATGTTAGACATGTATCATAGCTGTACAGGATGATCGGCCACCGAAGTACGCTCCCCTCTTATTTTGATCGTGCAGCAACAGCGTCCTGTACGTTTTATCGCCGCTGCACAGCAGGCAGCCCGACGTGTGAGTCGTGTGCGGCGGCATCGCTATCGTCCGGATGAAAGCGTTGAGAACACTCAAGGGTTTTCTAGGCTTTGAATGCGTGCGGTGGTTGCTGGTCATGACTGAACGAGAAGGCGCGACGCCGATATTACCCAGGAAGATCTGACAGAGGCGTAATCTCGAGCGTCGAGCGCGAATCTAACCCAATCCTGTACGTGATGGTACGTGATGAAGTTTGAAGCTCCGGGGAATGAGCATGAGACCGAATTTCTCCCCGTTTCCACTCTGCCGCCTCTCCTGCGCGGCAGGTGACAGTACGCTTGGAAGACCGTTCGAGACGTAGATCTCCGGACCCCAATTCCTCGCTGACTTGTCTTCTACTGCGAATGCTTCGTAGATGACAGTGACGCTTAAACATGTCGTCGTGAATGAAACCTCTTGCCAACCAGACTTCGACTTCTATGTCAGAGGGCAGCCAGAGCCTGGGGCATAGCCCGCCGGGCTACGAGTGCGGCTGTGGCCAAAGTGCATAGGCACGGAGCGTATAACGTGAAGATACATATACGTCGTCGAGAGCATAGCTGTAGCCCGTCGAGCTAGGACATGCCACCAGGCATGTAATCCGTGGACGTCGGGGTGTGAAGACACATACACGTCGTCGAGAGCATAGCTTTAGCCCGTCGAGCTAGGGCATGCCACCGGGCATGTAATCCGTGGACGTCGGGGTGTGAAGGTACATACACGTCGTCGAGAGCATAGCCGTAGCCCGTCGAGCTAGACGTAGGGCTGTCGTCGGAAGCAGCAGACCTCGAAGTCGGCGTGCTTGTCGGTTCGGTGAGGCATGGGTCAACACCTGGAATCGAGTAAGAATCAAACCGGCGGAAGCTAGTGGGTCCAACTCTACCTTTATGTAGAACTCGGAGGTCACCCTGAAACGAGACCATGTCGGGGTCTTTTCGTACGACGATATGGACGAGATCCAGGACGGAGAAGGCTCTGTCGTAAACGCCCTTGCTGACGTGCTCAATGCCTTTAACGATTTTTCGGCCTTGAATGTCCGGGAGGGGATCATATTGGTCCAGCAGGTTCAATGTAATGGTGTAGAGCGAAACAATGATGGGGTAAAGCCCGTCTTACTGATGCGATGTCAGCGTGCAGCGGGACAGCAAAGATTTCACGACGCACTCGGGACACGATACCAAATCGTCAAGGCTCCATTGACGTGCTACTCGAAGCGCGCGCCTCTGTACCTGCTCCTCTATCCTTCTTCATATAGGCAGCAATTATGGATGCTCCTGAATTCGAGTACCGATACGTATAAAGGACTCCGGGTTTCTCAGGCTCCCCGACAAAGTCCGGCACTTCCTTTGGAATTGAATGGCGTCTCCCCACTCAACGTTGGTGTGACCAGGCAGAAGAACGACAGGTAGGTAACGCTTGCTGGAAACTTGCGCCTAATGGCGACATGGCAATGTCCGTTGATCCCGTGTCTACACAATCTCTCCAGCCGGCGTACATGAGGACAAGCAACAACGGCCGAAGTGACATTCGACATTAGTAGCCGCACTGTCTCCTGCAAAAGCAATGTATTCCAGGGCGTAATCATAGGCTATAGCGAGGAAGGGAGGTGACATGTATCCAACCCCAGTCATCCGCCTAAATCTGCGTTTGGAGGGCCTGCCACTGCCACCAAGAAGAAGAAAAATAGTGAGGCGCTTGACAGCGAGTCGAATGTACGCGTCGAGGTAGAATATACCTTTGCGATATGAACGAGACCAAATACTGCAAGGATGTTTAATCGGCTAGGTGTCACAACAAAAGCCTACAACGGCGAGCAGCTGAGAAAGTGCGGTGCTGTTGAATCCGTGAAAGCCTGATATGCGATTCAGAACTGAGAAGCTTACCGCGGCATATCGTCTAGACGCGTGAATGCCCCGGACCGGAGGATTAGGTCGTCGTAGGCCCATGCGATTAATGATGTGATGTGAACAGTAGAAAGTAGGGGATGCAGAGATACTCCGCGGACGGAAGGTGGCTATTGACGGCCGGGCCGGCAGCTTGACGATCATGTTCGACGCTTGCTAGCATTCTCTGTCGTCACTCATTGCTCTATCTGTTTGTTTTGTACAATAAATCCTCCCCGTGGCTACACGTTTCGATTTTGTTCTGGTGGTTATGGCCTTGACAGCGATCAGCCGGGGCCTAGCAGTCCCATCGTCCTCCCGTTCCCTGAAGTCTTCAAAAGCCGAGGCGTGTGATTCTGACAGCCCTCAACATCATGTCTACCTACACTAATGGCCATGGACCCATCAATGACCAAGGCGGCGAGCTGTTCTATACCGATAGCGGTCCCGAGACGATTGTTATCTTCCATGGAAGGGCATTCACAGGTCGTCAGTATTTTTATCATCTCAGCGCATATCGGCAGTCTACCTACGCACTATCAGACACGTTCCATCGCCTGCTCCCCATGGCAGCCGCACATAACTTGCGGTTGGTGATACCTAACCGCCGTGATTTACGCTGGATCCACGAAGTATCACGACAATGATCTACGATCATTGAGAGAGGGGAGCCGCGAGTTCTTGGAATTGTTAGGATTAGAAACCATTACTTTCTTGGCGTGGTATATCAAAACGAACGGGCTTCCCAAGCTGAGCGCGGATCGCAAGTCGGGTGGGCTAGTCACCATCGGATGGAGTCTAGGAGCTAGCACGTACGTGACCGTCTTTCATTAAACGGTGCTCCTCGATAACAAATAGTACGCTCTAGGCCTCTCGCGATGCTCGCCTATCCAGACCTCATTCCGAAGGAGCTATACTCCGCCATTGAGCCCTACTACAAACAAATGATCTTCTATTGCACTCTCAGACGCCCCGCACCTGGCCTTCGGATACGACCAGCCGCCGGAAGGCTATAACCCCTTTACTGACCCAGATCTCAAATCGCCTGAAGAAGTATTCGCCAACTTCGGCGTCTGGGTCAGTTCGTACTATGACCATCCGGATCTTGCCTCGCGCACGCGCAAGGGACTGGATTTCAGCAAGCGTGGACCCAAAATTACGCTGGACAATGTGACACCGGAGGATATCAAGGACAACTTTGACGGCGATGCGGCTGGACGTATGGAGGTTCCTATGTATGTCGGCTGACATATAGTCTTAGATGCGTCAACTGACAACCGGCGATCTTTAGGTACTTCGTTGGTATGCAGCCAACCCTTCGTACGCAAACGGATCACGCGCTGTGGGATGAAAAGCTCGTGCAGAACGTTCTCCCCGAGCTGGAGACCGTGCATCAGTTCTGCACCGCGACGAACTGGTATTGTGTATGGGGCTTCTTCGAGAATGAGCGACTACTCATGGAACATAACGCTGCGGCTATAAAGTCCGCTACTTTAAGTTGCGCGAACCACTTTGTGAGTAACGACCTAATGCGCAAGACGCGACTGATTCACGTGTCGTGAAGGTTGGGATGACCCCAAAGCGTATATGGATGCCATTCTCAAAGAAATTTAGTTGTAGGGAGATGATCGCTAGCACTTGGAGTCCTATAATGCCTAATATTCATCAAAAAAATACTTCTTCACCGCTCGGATCGAACACGACGTCGAGCTACATTCACACCTAGTAGATTTTCTTGAACTCAGGGCTATCACATTACTTAGATAATCTTATGGAAGAGAAGAGCAAGTAACATGTGTCGTACTGACCGTTCAAGGCTGTATGGATCTTCACACCCCGACGTCCACGGATTACATGCCTGGTGGCATGCCCTAGCTCGACGGGCTACAGCTATGCTCTCGACGACGTATATGTATCTTCACGTTATACGCTCCGTGCCTATGCACTTTGGCCACAGCCGCACTCGTAGCCCGGCGGGCTATGCCCCAGGCTCTGGCTGTACGGCTATGCTCTCGACGACGTATATGTGTCTTCACACCCCGACGTCCACGGATTACATGCCTGGTGGCATGTCCTAGCTCGACGGGCTACGGCTATGCTCTCGACGACGTATATGTATCTTCACGTTATACGCTCCGTGCCTATGCACTTTGGCCACAGCCGCACGCGTAGCCCGGCGGGCTATGCCCCAGGCTCTGGCTGCCCTCTGACATAGAAGTCGAAGTCTGGTTGGCAAGAGGTTTCATTCACGACGACATGTTCAAGCGTCACTGTCATCTACTCCTTGTGGATCAGCTCTTCGCATCGTGTACTATCTACCCGCCGTCATACTGCTGCAATTACCCTAGAAGAATCATTTCTACATCGGCTTCTTCCGCCATTTCAACATCTTCTCGTGGCTGCGCTTCCTCGTCTTCTGACCCTTCTTCCTCTTCCTCGCGAAGTTCAATCCTCATCTGATGCAGCACTCGTGCTGGGATTCGTCCACCCTGCGAGAAGGTACCAAGGGCTGCTGCTTCGCGCGCGACTTGACGATCACAAGCTTTGATCTCTTCAACTCTGTCTTCGGCGCCAATAGCTTCGTCTCCATCCTCTGCCACGGCGGCTAACACACGATGTACGGCGGGTGCATTCTCCGTATGCTCACGAAGACCTGCCTCAAACGCTTCTCTTGCCGCCGTCCTCTCAGCCTCTCCCCGCGTATCTAGAACTGGGGTACACCCCGCCGTCCTGAGCTCGACTTTGAAATTCTTCATGTCCGGGTTGATGACGACGTTGACGCCTCTTTTCGCGGCCGCAATATTGCCGGGTGCAATGCGAAATTTTGTCCGTTGATCATACGCTCTGAGCGTGTAGTTGTGCAGCTTGTCGGCTGTAAGGAGGGGGAACCACGCGATGGAATCGAAGACGCGGACTGCGACTATCCGAAAGTTTTCATACGCAGAGTTTTTCTGAAGCAGTGAACTCTTCCTCATCTCTCGAACACGAAGATGAGATTTGAGAGAGTTCCAGCCTTGATTGTACTTTGGTTCCTCGCCTTTAGATGGCGGGAACAGCAGATCCCGTACTCGGCGCCAATCCTCTGCTTTAGGAGGCGTCGTATAGCCAAAAACGGAGAAGTATATACCCAGGTGCGAGTCGCGAAACGTATCCAGGGAGAGATCGTTTGATTGATCTTCGGATAGATTTTGATATGGAACACCACTAGCCTTGACATTGATCGCTTTGTACGCCTGGGCAATGACCTCATACGCGAGGCCTCCTGCCGTGCTCTGATGTCCTTCATCATCTTGGGGGCCCTCTCCAATCATGGCCTCGGGTGGTAAGTCGTCACCGTGATCAAACAGCTCTTGACCGCCTTGCAAAGGTATGTTCGGACAGTCAGGGGGGAGAACCACGTCGCGCGGTGTTTGTGGCTTGACCGGTTTGTTTCGCCTGCGCTGGAGGTCCCCCGAGGTGTATTTTGCCGGATTATTCTGTGGTGTGAGAAGAGCGATGAGGCTTTCCTTTGACCTATTGTAAACCTTTTCAATCATCCCCCACTCTGCCCCAATTTCGGTGAATTGAAACCGCAGGTTGTTGCCATGGGAACTAGGAAAGACAACGTTCGGCAGCCACATCGCTCCACGCGACATCAACGGGACCAGAACGGGACCAACTCGGTTGGATGACCCCATGGCATCCAGAGTGCCTCGAGATGGCGCTCTTCCTGTCCCATCAACTGAAATTCTTTAGACGGCAGGATTGTTGTCGTGAGTAGTCGATCCCACGACTTTTCCTGAGGTTGACTGTTCATAGCGTTGAAGACGTAGCTCGCGCCGGCGCCCAGAACAAGATTATCGATTGATGCGCGGGCTGAAAGCGGCAGAGAGCTGATATACCGACATAGCCAGGCTGCTGCAAACATTTTGTTCACCCTATATTCCCTGTAATACGTCAGTGATACAGCCTGTAGCCCCCCGGGCTACACAGACGCACCTGCAACGCATTCAGCACAACCCTTTTGTATGTGGCAAAGAAAGATACGCACCATATTGTTTTGGAATGGTGAGTATCCACCAAGTCCATAAAGTGCACTGGTCTGAGCCGGCCAGTTCCCATTGGAAAAAGGATATTGGCCCTTCCTGGCCGTATGCGTGCTTCACATCTGAGCACGATTGATGTAGACGTCGTCAGATTTCCTGTGACGGCATTAATTACTGCATGTAGGCTTGGCAAATGAGTATCGGGATGGAAACTCTTAAGAAGAAATTGTGGCTGGAAGTGATCTGTACGGCCCATGGTGTACGTCGCAAATTTATCGCAGGTGTAGACTTGGGCGTATTTGACGTTTGCCTGTCCGCAAGCCATTTCCGGAGAGTACCGAAAACCGCCGTAGATGGATGTTCCACCCCACGCATCGGGCTGCCAGGCCTCAGTCTCCCATTCATCCTGGTGCACCCTAAAAATGTAATGTAGATAGTCCCCTTGAGTACCTCTGAGCGGAACAGCACTGAAACCTTCAGGAAGCCATAACGAAACAGCTGCATCGAGCATGACGGCCACACCCGGCTCTTTGCGCACGCCTTCAAGAACCCTGTCCTCCATTGACTCCCACGCATCGTTGGCAAATGGTAACTCTTCATCCGGTGCTTCCTGCATCGTCGCATCTTTCAAGTCGCGCATCTGAACCAGAAAGAACGCAGAATTTGCCCAGACATGGTTCGAACGTAGATTATCCAGCAAAGACCTGCTGAAGTCTTTGATATACTCGGCTGCAACAACCTTTTTGGACTTCATCGTTCGTCCGCCTCCCTTGAAATGGCGAGCACGTGCCAGCTCATCCTCATAACGCGGGGCCCATGAAACGGCTAGGGGAGGACAATATGTTTGAATGGCCTGCGTCATCGCTTCGTAGACAGCAACAATGACATCTGCGACTTCGGTCTCATCATCGAGGTTGGGGAACATGAGATACATGCGATGACGGCCATTGAGGCCACAGTTCGCAAACTCGACGCAGCGCATGGTTCCAGGATCAAGATAGGTAGGGGTGTCGTCATGAACCTCGTCAACTTCGGTATCACCTTCTGGACCGGCAGAATTCTGTCTTCGCTCTGGTGCAGGGGGCTGAAAAATACGCACGCGTTAATGGGATTTAAATGAGAAAATCCATTCAACGTACAAAGAATTTGACTCTGAAATAGAGTTTCCTCCAAAATCCTGACGGAACACGGGAAGACGAGCAATATCAAGGTCGTCTTCCCATGGTTGAACGTTCCCAATAACGATGGTGGAATCAATGTCGTACTTCAACGTCGCTCGAGCTAAGGCTGCACGATTGGTTGAGTCGTCACAGTCAAGGACCACTTTATCCCAGCGTCCGTTATTCTCTACAAGCCCACACAAAGCAAGCCGGATGAAAGCCTGGATGTCGGGGAGCGTTTGCCTCGTCCAGGGTGCACATAGTCCGCCACCATCTTCAACTTTGGCTCGAAGAAGTGCCATCGCGCGGTTAAACTCTCTCAGCGTCATAGAGACCTCGTCTCCCAGGGGAAGGAGAGCACTCATAGTGAGAAATGGGGCATTCGAGTTCGCAGAGCAGCTTGTTATATAGCAGAACAGACGCGATCGAAGGGATCTGCACGGCTTCTCGACGGCATCCGCTGACGGCGTTAAGCAGATGAGAGACGAGAAGAGAAGAGGTGTAAGTCAATTGACCACGTGATGGTTGAAGTGAGGCAGCGAGCTGGTCTAGCCCACCAGGCTACACAGTGGAGCTCCCAGCCGCGTTGCTGGAGCGGGAACACACTGGTGCTCTTGCGTCAGCAGGGTGCGTGGGCCGCGTAGCGCGTCGGGCTACGCAGAGGTCCTATACAGCACGTACATTGCAGAGAGCAACGAACGTCTCATCGCTTAGACGTAGCAAGGACTTACTTGACAATGGACAAGTAATCATCAGTCAAAGTTGGTATCAAAGGTTCTTTCAGGCATCAAGAAGATACAGACTCACTGACTGAGATGACGCTTGAGGTCAATGAGATCGAAGACGTTGACGCTTTGCTGACTATAAACCGTGGATTAAAATTCCGAGAAAGCAGCCCTATCGGACGTGCACCTGAAAAGACACGACTGTGACGAAGACGTGGTGTGCGCGACGAGGACAATGTGATGGCAACGGCCCTCGAAATGAAGGGCAGTATTTAAGCGCTGGTTGAACACTTTATATCAATGAAAGAACTAATCCATACTCGAGCATCTGAAGCAAAGAAGAGGCGGCGAGAAGGAAGCGTTGAAGGTAAGTGCTAAATTGATGTGAGAGTCAAGAGTCAAAGTGCCCCCGACACTGAATTCAAGAAGGTTGAGGACCGAACACTACGGCGATTCAGTCAATATAATGAAGATTGTATGATAAAGGAGAAAGGATCATAATACCGTGAAAGCGTTAACGGACAAGCAAAGACTGTTTGTTGCGTTCAATCTGGCAGAGCGTGAACGGTGGGTAACGACGACGAAGGGGCCTCAGAATCGGTTAATCTGCGGGATAGAGGCGTGAAGGAAGCAGACGTGATACGGAGAACAGATTAACTTGGGCGCGATTTCCAGACGGTGGTGACGTAGCCTCCAAGATGGCGTACGCTGTCAATGTCCTCTGTGTAGCCCGTCGAGCTGCACTGAAGGACGTCGTCTCGCGGCAGCTTGGGAGGTCGGCGAGCAAGACTGACTGAGGATACCGTCATAATACATGTATAAGCTCTGCGTAGTTGAAGACCAGCGCATCGTCGTTCCTATATCTAAGCTCCAGCACATCCTGCTTGAGAGGCATCTTGAAGTGATCTCGGAGACGAACGGTCAAGATCGTAGGGGCTGGCTGGCGGGTACGTGGTCTCTGCGTAGCCCGGCGGGCTGCAAGGAGGAGGCACACCCCAGCCTACTGCGACACTGATCAGCAAGGCAGGACACCCCTGGCGGAACGTAACTCGGGCGGAACGGCTGTGCCCGCCTGAAGTCCATATGGCGAGTTCAGACTGATACACTGATAAGGATGGTCAGCTGAAGGCTCGCCTCCAGCGACGTCGTACGACAGCCTTCTCGGGCACATGCGTAGCCCGTCGGGCTGGCAGGGCTGGGCTTCACTGCGGGAGCCATTTCACGGTTCTCTTAAGTCAGCATTGACTGTATGCAAATGAATTTTTTTTTTACTGTACGGGGCGCGATGTATTCTACAGGTCTAATAAAATGGTGTGTGCCTACACCAATGTCCACAAAACACTCGTTTGAACCGCCGTCACTTCCGCTTCATCCCACGCTTCAAATACGTCGTCTTGTCTTTCTTCTTGGATCCACCGGATGTTGCTGCGAGGGGCATAGGCAGATTGTCTTCCTTTGGCAGCTCAGGAACCAACGACTTCGAACGCGCGCGCATCATACGACGAGGAGGCGAGCCCATGACGTGGTCCCCGAGCTCTGGGACCCTGTCCTCGCGCTCGGGGTCAAGCGCCGGGGAGGCTGCTGTGAGGGCCGTCAACGGAGATAGTTGCAAGATCTCCTCCTCGTCAGGCAGTTCTTCTGGTTCGGAGGATCGGTTCTGGCGCCCGCCATCATACAAGTCAATCTCCATCCCCTGAGAGGTGGCATTCTGGTTCGACTTCGGCACTGGTGCGCTTGTGGCCGTCATCTCGACGTCGACGTCGAATGCATGATCTTCACCCGTGCTTGTCTGACTCATGTCGTTGTCGTACGGCGTCTTTGGACTCGGAGCTGCGGCACGCAAGGCAGCCATGGCAAGACGATCTTCCAAATCCGGCGAGGGTCCATCAATCTCCTCGGGGTTGATAATCGGCGCAGTCTCAGGAATCTGGATGGGAGGAACGCTGGGCCGCTGGCCGCGAGCGACGTCCGAGACGGGCCGGGGAGGAGAAACTGGACGCTGAGACAAGAGGGTTGACCCGCCTTGGGCGCCTAACATCGAGACGGAGCGAGCCGCAGATCCAACAATGCCCTGGGAAGGAGGTGGCGCGAAGAAATGCCCGAAAGGGACTGCAGGTGGGGGCACGGGACCCTGGAACATGGCGTTCGGCTCAGGATTAGCGTCAAACACGAACGGGGGTGCAGATCCAACAATCCCCTGTGTAGGAGTTGGCGCGACGAAATGTCCTGAAGGGACTGTAGGAGGAAGGGGGGCCTCACGAGGAGGAGGAGCAGCTTCAGGGTCAACCCTGGAGGCTCTATTTCTCTCCTATAACCCACAACCTAAACACACCCCTCCCTCATCCCAAACAACCACCACCTGGCCCGCCGCCACCCCCGGCTCTGGCCTGTCAAAACATACCATTCTCATCACTATCAAAAGGTCTTTGTCAAAACATGCTCAACCTCAAAGAGAAGAGAAAACCTACATCACCACCGTACGCGGCACCTCTTCCTGCCGATGTCTTCTCTTCGCTGTACTACGAAAGAAGCCTTGCCCAACAAACGGTGCGCCCGCCCCATATCCACTGCCACTCGGAAACGCGGATCGAGTTTCGAAATAGGCGCGGGTTATTACTACGGAATTCGTCAGGTTCCTCCTTGACTGAGAGCAGAAAGAGTACATACACACCGGGTACAACATATATCATATTACTCGCATCGTCCTTGTCCGATACATACATCTTCTGCGGTATACCCTGAACGCACGCGTTTTCTCCAACGCTAAACATCCATAATCCCTGGACGCGTTGCCAAGTGTCTTCACGCACAATGGGGCCAGGATTAGGCGGTATATACGACGCTGGAAAAAAACCATCATAAGCCATTGATTCCCAAAGACCTAGTGCGGAGCTACAGATGAAGTTGGAGAAGCGCATCTTCTCGTCGACAAAGCACAAGCCCATGTTTTCTGGTCCTTCGGCGTTGGGAAATTCGTACTCGCGCACAAGGTCCCGTACCTGCGCTTTCGTGTCGCCGAGTGGGAAGAGCGCGCGCGCGAGTACAGCCTCCGATATGGATGACAGGTAGTACGTCTGGTCCTGAATTGGGGCTGCAGCACGGAACAATAAAGGACGGGGCGGTGTTGATGATGTCCATGCCTTTCGAGCAATCTCCTGTGTTGCTTAGCCATTCGCTCCAGCCGTACAAAAGAAACAGAACTGACGCGTCGCAAACCAAGCCGTCTTGTCAGGCAGACAGTCCAACAATGCTCTGAATCTTATTTCACTGTGTCAAATCAAATCAACAGGTGGTGTTCCCTTTGCTGTGAATGTCAGTAGGCTATGATACACACGATGCGGGAAGCGCACTCTCGCCATGTCATGATCTGTAGGTGGTGTTCTATTTGCTGTGAATGTCAGTAGGCTATGATACACAAGATGCGGGACGCGCACTCTCGACATGTCAGGATCTGTAGGTGGTGTTCTATTTGTGAATGTCAGTAGGCTATGATATACACGAGGCGGGACGCGCACTCTCGACATGTCAGGATCTGTAGGTGGTGTTCTATTTGCTGTGAATGTCGGGAAGCGCACTCTCGCCATGTCATGATCTGTAGGTGGTGTTCTATTTGCTGTGAATGTCAGTAGGCTATGATACACAAGATGCGGGACGCGCACTCTCGACATGTCAGGATCTGTAGGTGGTGTTCTATTTGTGAATGTCAGTAGGCTATGATATACATGATGCGGGACGCGCACTCTCGACATGTCATGATCTGTAGGTGGTGTTCTATTTGCTGTGAATGTCAGTAGGCTATGATATACACGATGCGGGACGCGCACTCTCGACATGTCAGGATCTGTAGGTGGTGTTCTATTTGTGAATGTCAGTAGGCTATGATATACACGAGGCGGGACGCGCACTCTCGACATGTCAGGATCTGCAGGTGGTGTTCTATTTGTGAATGTCAGTAGGCTATGATACACAAGATGCGGGACGCGCACTCTCGACATGTCAGGATCTGTAGGTGGTGTTCTATTTGTGAATGTCAGTAGGCTATGATATACACGAGGCGGGACGCGCACTCTCGACATGTCAGGATCTGTAGGTGGTGTTCTATTTGTGAATGTCAGTAGGCTATGATACACAAGATGCGGGACGCGCACTCTCGCCATGTCATGATCTGTAGGCGGTGTTCTATTTGCTGTGAATGTCAGTAGGCTATGATATACACGAGGCGGGACGCGCACTCTCGACATGTCAGGATCTGTAGGTGGTGTTCTATTTGTGAATGTCAGTAGGCTATGATATACACGAGGCGGGACGCGCACTCTCGACATGTCAGGATCTGTAGGTGGTGGTGTTCTATTTGCTGTGAATGTCGGGAAGCGCACTCTCGACATGTCAGGATCTGTAGGTGGTGTTCTATTTGTGAATGTCAGTAGGCTATGATCTACACGATGCGGGACGTGCACTCTCGACATGTCAGGATCTGTAGGTGGTGTTCTATTTGTGAATGTCAGTAGGCTATGATATACACGAGGCGGGACGCGCACTCTCGACATGTCAGGATCTGCAGGTGGTGTTCTATTTGTGAATGTCAGTAGGCTATGATACACAAGATGCGGGACGCGCATATGTTGCGCTCGCTGAAGTGGCGAGGAGGGTTATATAGGGCAGACAGAGCTGCTAGGGCTTCAGCCCTTGAGACCCTCAGTAGTGGAACAAACCCTGAGGGTTACTCTCGACATGTCAGGATCTGTAGGTGGTGTTCTATTTGTGAATGTCAGTAGGCTATGATATACACGAGGCGGGACGCGCACTCTCGACATGTCAGGATCTGTAGGTGACGGAGTACCTAAGCGTGAGTAGTCTTGAGGATCGATACTGAAAGTAGTTAGCGATTGATAACAATAAAGGGAACGGGAGACGTACTCGATATCGAGAAGCATAGCGAGAAGTACGGCGACCCCGTACTGAGAGACGTGGTCGGCGAGGCCGATCCTAAAGGCATCGATGCCTTGATGAGACGAAGGAACTAGAGACAAGTCTGAGTCAACATCGGTCAAGGTCGGTTCAATGAAAAGATCAACATACCTTCAAGAAAGCAACGAGAATGTCGACATCGTTAAAGTAAGTCAATCTAGGATCGACGTCAATGGAGATCAGTGAGAAGAAGGCGTCACTAACCGAGGGTAACGAAAAGTCTTCGAGGATAGTCAACGAACATGAAGGTAGGCCTAAAGAAGGGTAAGTCAACCAACCAACATGTGTGCAGAAAGGTTCAACATACCGTAACTTGAGAGCGCCGTCTCACCCGCCAACGCTGACGAGCGCCGCCCGAGTCCAAGTTCCATCAAGTCGGATCCGGACCTGTTGGCGAGGTCAAGTCGAATATGTTGACGGGGTCGTCCCGCGCTACGATTCGATCCCATAGATGGCGGCGAGAGCCATCAAACAGTCGAATCCCGACGTCCCGACATCCTGTGGAACGATGAGCACAAGTTCAACATGACGGTAGGAAGACACTTACGCGGCGGACACGATGCTGAGGCTAGCGATCCCAATGACGGCGGCAAGACGGCGTTGACATTGCGGTCATAGTAGGAGAGAGGCTCAACGTGGGGGAAGGGAAGAAAGAAAGTGGGAGATCCCAAGTTGTCCAAAGCAGATCCAGATCTGCCTGTTTTGACGCGATCTTGGCTGCGCTCCATTGGGATGTTGGTAACGTTGATGTGAGAGTAGATTCCGGGTGTGAATAGACGCGCACAAGTGCAGAGAGAGGAGGTATACATTGAAATAATAAAACAGCCTCAGTGTGGTCGAAGTCAAAAGTTCAAGTCAGTCCAATCACGCGGATCTTGACATCTTACCACGACCTTCGACATGCAATTCTGAGCCTCTACTACGACGACAACATCAAGACATTTAGCGCTGACATCAGATACAATGGAAGACTTACGACACGTATGTAGAACACACGCGATCCTTCCGGAATTAGTCGGATTGTTCAAGGTACCATACAGAACGTCGTTCGGCTCACTGTGGATTAGGGTTTCAAGAACTTGCATGTTGACGGCTCTCAGCCCCGGTTACTGCTGTAACCAGTGAGCCTCGTGTAATTGGTAAGTGCGGATCCTTCCTCGCATGTAGTTTATTGACTTCGCTCGGTGGTCATAGGGTGGGATTCCGCATAGTCCTCTGGTGCTCGGAGGAGGCGGTATCGATGTTGGGGATGTGGGCGGCAATCGTAACGCCCCTCTCCAACGTAGTAGTACATGTGAGTTTTTAATTCAAGTTCATTTTCATGAAGATTTAGTTCATTCACGCAGCCTCATCCTCGCGGTACAACTATGTATCTACAATGTCTTCGAATCTACTGTATCTACGTCTTCTACAGCGCGCTTAAGGCGTGAACATCTCAACCCGCATGGCCCGAAGCCTCAACCGAACTCGTCGAACGCGCAAGGCGCGCCGTTCTCATATCTCTGGCGGCAACTGAAGAGCTCAAGAAGTTTACGTTCCATCTAATTTCATTGTCAGGAAAGAGTGAGATCCGAATGGACGAAACGTATGTACATCAAGTTCAATGTAACGGGCGCTAATTTCTCTTCACAGCGCGCTGCCGACCCCGAAGCGAACGCGTTCCACGCTGTTGAAGCTCCTCCCGCAAATCTCCCTTGCTGGAACCCGAGTCAGTCCCGTCGTCCTCGCGAAACATGGAAACTCGCCATTTTCAACATGTCGTCAAGAATAGTCTGCGGATCCACTTGGGTAAGTGCCGGCGAGCACGACGACGACGTGGAGGAGGCCAGACGTCGCAGGCCAGACTCCTTGGCGATGACGGAGAGAAGATATTTTCCTAAATGGGATGTTGAACCTGGAAAATGCGACTAGAACGGTGACGTACCGTTCCTTCCTCGTCCAAAGCTGTACCGCGGAGCTGAACCAGGAAAAGATCCAATCACCATCGAGTTCCGAATCAGGCGAACTTATGGGTCGAGTTCGCGTGTGGCGCCATTCTCGCTTGCCGACTTGTACTTCATCCTCGAGGTCAAGTACCGAGCCACTGTCCTTTCCTGAGGATTCGGACTTGTCCATGGAAGCCCTGGTTCCGTCGTTAGGCTACTAATAAACAAGGAGTATAAACAGAAAAAGGAGTATAAACAGCGAGTACGTACCTCTTCTTTTTTTCGCGGATTTCTGGCTCAGGGACCTTGAGCAGATCTGGATCTACATCGTGATACGCTATTCGCATCCTTTTCGCTTCTGCCTGACAATATCCAGAATTTGCAAGCAATCATTACGCCGCTGAATGGCTCTATGCTCCATGCTCTCCTATACGATCCCACTCATGACAACGAATCCCCGATGAACAAGCGCTCAGCGGAAGATGCTATATCGACTGGCGCACTAGTGACCTTCAGTTACTCTGCGATAGGTTCCGTCAAAGGATTCGACGACCTCTATCCGAAGCTCCTCAACTTAGTTGGAGAAAAGAGAAAGTACAAGCTGAACGGTCTGGACGATAAGGGTGGTATCGCACGAGCGAAGAGAATCCTGAACTCGCTTCACCTTGAAATGGTCCTCGGCGGTTACGAGGAAGGCCATGTTCATCAGGAAAACGATGTAAGTCATGCTTTCCCTACAAAATACCATCTTCTTTGTAACAAAGCCTTTCATAGTATATCGTTCTGTCGCGTGTTCACCCAGCTACGCAAAAAGGTTACCTTCTTGTCGCTCACACCGCCTTCCAAAAGGACTCCAAGGACCGACGCTTTAGTAAGTAAATCATCCAGGCAGTCCGGACTCAGTAGCTGACGCTTTTTTAGTCGAACCCTCAAGTTACGCCGCACCAAAGTCAAATATATATTCGGGGCCAGCCTCGAAATCAGCAACTACGATATTCCCAGTGATCCCAACATCTTGAAGGGCTTGGAGAGCAGATTGGTTGAAATTCCTACTGTTGTCGTTCCTCAGGGCCTTGATCCCGAAGGTCCATATTCTGAAGTCGGTGTCCCCGAGTACTTCCCTCCAGGTAGCATCATGCTTTTCGAGACCGAACTCCACAATCACAAGAGGGTTGGATGCATCCTCTGCGACACATTACAGTGCGTTACAACGACTTGGAACATCCGCTTTGTACAAGCTAGTAGATCTCCTAATCCTACCAAAGTCGCACAATGGCTTAAACAACGATTCGACAAAGTGGCGGAGACCGTGCCGCCATTCTTGCGTCCCAAATATTTTGCTCTCATCATCTCTACGGCAAGGCTGCTCGTCGTGCCGTCGTTGTGGAGACGCCTTATCTGCCGGCTCTGGGGAGGTTCTTTGAATGATGGTCGAGGCGGCAGGTCATCATCTGGTTCCGGGGCGGGCTCCTTGCAGGATGGGCGTGGCGGAAGGTCCGCTTGTGTGGGATGGAGGCGGAGGAGTATCCACGATCGGTTCAAGAACACGACCGCATTCGATGAGCCAATGCTAACATGTTCGACTTGACACCAAGTCAGTCGACGATCCGAGAAAGAGAAGGGCACGTACTAGTAAGCGCGATAACCATCAAGACCTGACAATGTGTCAGTCAACGAGGAATGATTACAAGGAGGCGAAGGAGTCGGTAAACATACCTCTAGACCCCAGTCCGAAGACAACGTTGATGAAGACCTCAATCAACGAGGGCAGTAGTCGTTGTTAAAGTTCAGGCTAATGAAAGGTTAGTAGTCAACAGAACTGACAAGTGAGTCGGTGACATACCGAAGGTTGAAGAATGTAACAAGTTCAAGGCAACGTTGACGAGCATCTTCGTCAACGGTGGCCCTGTTCGTCGTGCTGATAACATGTTAGTCAATGTTCAAGACAAGGAAAGTGACGACGACTTACAAGACATCGATGAGAGCATAGCCATCAGAGATAGGTAAGGTCGACGTCTATCCGGGATGGCCAGCGTCGGTAGAGAAACAACAGGGTGAAGAAGACAGGCGACCTCAGTAAGATTTCGGAGTAGGTGAGCGTCAGCAATGAAGGTTGATGCTGAAAGTAGTTAGTAATTAACAACCCAACGAAGGAAACAGTACAAATACCTGAGAGGGAGAAGCATAGCGACCCCGTCGTGAGAGACGCGGTCGGAAGGCATTGATATCTTGATATCGACGAAGGTCTAGAGACAGCTCGTCAACGTCGGTCAAGAAAAATCCAAGGAAAAGATCAACATACCTTCGCGCGGCAACAACGAGGTCGACAGACTTGACGGTTGGTCTAAAGGATAGTAAGTAAATCAACAAACATGGTTGAAGGCAAAGTTCAACGTACCGTGACCGTGGACAGTCGTCATGGCGGGCGACGCTGAGACCACAAAGCCAAGTCGAACATGTTAAAGTCGTCCCGCCTTGCGACATGATGCCATAGAAGGCGGCAAGGGCATTCAAACCGTCTGATCCCGACGTCCCGACGCCCTGCTCAACGTGCCGAAGAATCAGTGCAAGTTCAACATGATGGTAGGAAGCCACCTACCCGGCGGACATGTTGATGAGCTCGCAATCCCGACGAGGGCACCAGTACGATGTTGAAGAGACGACCGACATCGTGGCAGTAGTGAGAGACATGGTCATAGTGGGGGAAGGGAAGAAAGAAAGTGGGGGATTCCACGTCCGCGTTGGGTTATATATCCCAAATTATCCAAACCAGATCCAGATCTGCCGGTATCCGAGGAGCGTTTATTCTAGGGGTATGACTTCCGCGTTTCTATGCTATCCATTTGGCTTTGTCAACCGAATCCGCGGAATGTTGGAATTCGCGCCACACGTAAGTTGATGGTTTGAATGTCGTCCAATTAAAAGCATAAGGAGCCGAATGATAGAGCGGCGAGTCGAGGAATGTCGAGAGAAGATCTGAGAGAAGTATGGGCTCGTTGAGACGAGACGGCAAGAACAATTCGAACGCACCTCCCCAAGTCCAAATCGAAATCTTGTCAACGCGAAAGGATTCCTCAAGTCGAATGTTCGCGGATCCACATGCTTGACTCAGTCGTAACGCAGGCCATGGTAACGGCGCCGCCATGTAAAGAAAGAAGCCATAACGAAAAGAAGAACAAGGGTTCCATGGCGCGAACTTGCTCTGGCGCTAAAATCACCAGACCCAGATGCGCGATTAACGCCGTCGAAGGGGTTCTCAAGAAAGGTCGCGTCCAGGCAAAATCGCAATGAGGGATGGAGGTAAGTGGCGAGGCCGCGTCAGCGCCCCAGTCCAAGTTCCCAGGCTTCCAGTCCCGATACGATAAGATTGCCCTCAAGAGGCACCCGTAGAGCTCGTCATAGATAATGAATGTCGAATGAAGGGAAACGGAAGGCAAAGTTAACGATGAAAGTAGAATAACACGCGTATAACGCGTTGTCGCGCCCATATGACCGTCGGGATATTTGATGAGGGTCTTGAGGAGTAAATTCCGGTACAAGAGAGGCACGCGCAAGGTGAGAGAAAGAGTGAATATATTAGATGCGAGAAATTGAGGTCAGCTTGGTGGCAGTAAGAGCACAAGTCCCGTCGATCACTCGGGTTTGCCCGAATAGGAACTTTGCGCTTATACCACCACCATCACAGCTTCGCTCTGACACCCCGCAACGACGACGACGCCTGGACCTTCTGCGCCGACCGCGGACTATATGGAAGCGACATAGCGCCCTGGAATGATAATGCCGTTGTGGAAACCCTCGGAAGCTGAAGGTAAGCTTTCATTTAAATGACACAAGAGTGGTTTTCGGCTTACTGCGAATTAGGTTTCTCGTACTCGTTGTGGCGACGTTCGAAGGAATTTGAATGCCACGTAAGGGAAGAACCGCGTGCTATGGTGAGTGCAGATCCTTATGGTAAGTTTGAACTTTATTGACATTTTAACATCATGTCCAGGAACATTATGCCGCTCTTTGGCGGTCCTGTGGTGCTCTGGGCGGTGATATCGTCGTTGAGGACGTCTGCCGCCACGCTGAACAGTCACATAGATGTATTTCATAGGTATTCTTTCTCTATTTTGGTCTCCTGCGCCTTCTTCTAACAACTCTTAGATTTCTCAAAGTTTCTTTGTACTACAGCCGGTATATCTACAGCAAGAAATGATACTCGATTTGTCTACTGCCCGCTCGATGCGCGTAAGGCGCGGAAAACGCGTCTATCGACTTCATTCCCCCCGACTCGGACCTCAACCCCGACTTCATCACCGGCCTTTCAAACGCCTCGTAAAGCCAGCAAATAGAAGACCAGATTAACGGCGATCCTAAACTAGCGTCATTGATGAATCTCGAACGATAAGAGACGAGGTACGTACCTGAATTCAAACTCCAAGGCCGTAGCGCAGAAGGGTAACTACTGTTCTTCTCGTTTCTAGAGCCGCCGCCGCCGTAGGCGAAGGCGCTCCCTGGACCGACGCTACTGCTCCACGAAGGATGTTGGATTTGTTCATCGCAGCGATGAACTCGGACTACGCGCCAACTTGGACACGTTTACTTCGTCCTGGAGGTCGAATACGGCGTCGCCATCACTTTGTGAGGATTCGGACTTGTGAATGGACGCCCTAGGTCCGTTGTTAGGCTACGAATGAATGAGGAGTATAACTAGTGAGTACGTACCTCTTCTTTTGTTCGCGGATTTCCGACTCAGGGAACTCTACCAGATCTGGATCTACATCGTGATACGCTATTCGCATCATTTCCGCTTCTGCCTGCAATATCCCGAATTCGGAGCGCCATACGATGGAGAACTTGTCGCTGAGGATGAGTCCGGTCGACTCTGAACTTGAGTCGACGAGCGGGCGGGTCTGGCCATGCTAGTCGATTCCCTCGCAGATAAATCGCGCCATCCTTTGGTCACGGCCCAGCGAAAGTCCCGCATAATTCCCTAAACCGTCATGTTCAACTTTTGAACATGACGACAGTAAAGGTAACGTACCTTCCCTTCTCTTGAAATCTTCCGTGTGATTGATATTACTTATAGATCTGCATCGCTCTTTAGGCCGAATGGGGGAAACTTGCTGGATGGATTCAGAGTGTGGCGTTGTCGCTAACTAGTTCGACTCGTCGTCGGGCCTAGGACGGCGTCAGTAACATCGTCACTCGATGGACGAATAGCCTACCATCTGAGACGTCTATTCGCGCCGCTCCTGACGGCATGAAAGCGAGGGTGGACTCGGTGGTTCAGAGGTGGTGTGGTGTTGATGTCGGACTGTACACTGGGTTTGTTGTGAGAAATGCGGAGAGCGACGTTGAAGAGAGGTCCAGGTAAGTCGTATCCCTCTGTGCTTGCAGCTCTTGGGGCTATTGTTGATTATTTCCTAGTTGGTATGTTCAACTTTCGAAGATGGTTTAAAAGGTGACGTACTATTCTCTTAGCCGAGACCGCGGACTTTGTAACGGATCCCCTCAGATCCAGATCGGAATCACGGTCCAAATGGGGCGAACTCGCGGACGTGCGGTTCCAATTTTTTGTGTGTGGCGTCGTTTCTTGGAAGTCATGCTCGTTGCTACGGATCGATTAGCGCTGGATGGGGTGATTAATGACAAGTTCAACCTTTTTCTCAGTTATTCGTTTTGTCGCTGCACTTGCCGGGGGGGGGGGGAAACTTTGTCATCCTGTGTGAGTCCAAGTTGGCATGAAGCGGGATTCCCACGAGTGATGAAGACGAGACAATCGGGAGTACTTGTACTCGCCTCGCGCTGTTGTCGTTCCCTAACGTAGATGTTCAACTTTCAAAGTTGAACCAAAAGGTGACATACCTCCTCCATTCGTTGAGCCCGCGGAATTGATAATTCGATTTGTCCAGATCTAGGCTCCTCATCGAGTCCGGATGTAGTCGTGTTGCTTTGTGTGTTCAGCGCGGGTCACGACCCCCGTTTCTCCAGCAGGGCCATCCAATAACGGTTCTGCAACGATTGAGGTAACGCGGATTCGGAATGGAGGTGAGATTTACCTTTTCACTAATAGATGTTCCTTGAACTGATGTGGAAGCGTTAGCGTTAGAACAGAAGGAAACGGAGTTCAACTAGTGATTTCTATTATTACATCTCGAAGCTGGACATGTCGTGAGGCCCCCACAGCTAAAGATGAATTCGTCAACATGGAGTGGAGTGAAAATGGGAAAATTTACGAACCTCAAGACCCCTGGAGAACGACGCGAACTTTAAGACGGCAACTTGGGCGCCGCTGAGCGCGACAAGACACGTCAAATCCGCCGACTGCAATTCTGGGATCCGCCGTCTCGTGGGCGTATGCAGTCTGTGCGTGGGCACGAACGGTCGCCGTCGGGGTGTGATTGAGGCTTGGAACACAGTGGTGTAGCCTTGATCAAAGGAGCGCTGGAGACCGTCTGCGTACAGAGGTGGAGGGATGTATTCCGCGTTTAGCAGTATGATGGCATCATGATGGGGAGGGACAGTATGGTTGGGGTGACGTTCGAAAGTGCGGCGCTTGTTGCCTGCTGCCCCTATAACAGACGACGACAACGCTGGCAAGCATGGACAATCATGATTGTGGACAAGAATAGCTGCACGCGCAGAGCAAGACTGCCAGCGTGGTCGACGATATCCTCAAGGATAGGTGACACTCTAATCACATCCAGACAATGATACTCATGAAGACACCTCAGACATTCGCATATTAGTACATTACATTCCCGAGATAATTCTTTATAAGGAGGTATAGAAAGTGTACCCTATCCTTCCTACTGTGCCGTAGGGGGTGCTTCCTGCCCCGTTGTCAAGGTAGGGCGTACGAAAGTTAACAGGTCCGGACGGGCCTGCGTTGGGTGATAAACATCCCTGGGATCCAAGTTCCGGCTGATGAAGTCCTGTCTCCGCCTGAGCACCTCCCAGTTATAGAAATTTTCAGGAAGTAAGGGGGTTGCGTGAAAGGGTATCGCAATAGCCCTGAGGGATTGGGATCGCTCGGGGGTCCACAATCTGGCGTTTGGCCTGCGTTTACGATTTCCACTGAAGATCCTATCGTCTCGCCTAGCGTCGTCAATAGCGCGGATCAGCGTTGTAACCGCTTCAGAGCGCCACGGATGCGCATGGATATTGCGTCGGGTCGGCTCAGCGAGGTCCTCCTCTTCGCTAGACATGCCGTCATCATTCAGCATCTGCAACGCCGGCACGGTGTGTAGAAGCCAAGGTGTATTCTGCGCCTTAGCCACGCGCAGATTGAGAAGCTAGGTAAACCGTTAGTAGGCGAAGTTCCAAGGGCAAAAATGAAAGGCTCACCCGACTTCGACTCATTTCCTTTCGGCTGGACTCATTCCTTTCAGCCGCTCGACCCGCAATCAGCGCCTCCGCCTTTACCTGGAAAATGTAATGGACGCAGTCGCAGACGCGCTTGACCAACTTCTTGAAATACTGGCGTTGGTTAGACGCTCGGAAATCGCGGGGTCCGCCTGGCTTGGGTACCTCCGCATTCAAGGCCTGGGTGAGAATGTTTTCGATGAAGTATTTTGCCATAGCTCGGTTCCAGAACTTGTTGCTCGAGGAGAAGAGAATGGCGTTCCCTGGAACATTAACCGCTGGAAGTGCTCCACGAGGGTGTACGCGTCGTTGCTGCTCAAAAGCCGCCAACATGGATGCATCGGGTTGGGGCGGGGCATTTTCCACACGACCGCCGAGCCACCGAGAAATGAGGGATGTTCGGAGGACCACCTGCTCCCTGTTGTGAATTGGACCCCTTGGGCTCGGAGGTTGAGCCAGTCTAGGGCCAGGAGGTTGGGTCGGAGTGCGTCCACCAGTGCCAGGAGTATTCAGCGTAGCTTCCAGGTGCGCTACCTGATCGCGGGTGGTGGTCGCGAGGGCCAAGATATTGTGTATGGTACCCATCATTAGCCACGCCCAATGATCCGGCGGCTATTAGTCCTTGATTAGCACAAATCCAACCTTCAACTCGACGACTCTTTCGTACCGGTGGATGTGGCTGCGGTCCAGTCTGCTGTTGATTACGCTCTTGTTGTTCACCAAAATGAGGTGCGCTCTGGTTTCCAACCTATGAGTACTGACATTTCAGAATAAGATTGGCGCTTACCGTGCCTCCGGTTCCTGGCATGTCTTGTGCGCCTTGCCCACCTTGCCTATGACTCGTATCCTGCTCCTTCATTTATGCTCTTGTCAGATCATATAGGATTAAATCTTGTGAACATACGTACATTCAATGGCGTGCTTCGTGGGCCACTTGCGTTGGCGTCTCTAAAAAAGTAGGAGCTCACGACCCGCCGGGCAACAGTAAAAGTCTGTATAATGTGTCAATGCACCTTGCTATTCTGCAGCTGATCAAACGTACCCAAGGATTTTCTGACGCATTTGCCTGGATACATTATTAGCTTCAGAATCGAACGTTGATAGTAAGACAGCATACCTGTGGAGCTGTCCCGCCGACAACTTCGCCAGTATCTTCATTTTCGTTAATCTATTATTGGTCAGTTCAGCGTTCAAAATTCTAGGAAATATGTACTAACGTCCATGTCTTCTTCATCGATATCGTTGCTTGGACCCGCAATAAATCCCATTCCTGCACTACTTGTGTGGCGTCGCTGCTGCTGCTCCCCTTGACCTTGGGATGCTGGGCGTCTAGCTTCATTGCCGTACAGTCCACCGCGGCTTGGAGGGTTAGATCCTGGCTGGCTCATAGTAGGGTGGTTTGACATTACATCCGGAGAGCGGCATTTTTTATGCGAGTCGTGCGACGTCTGCGGCTCTCGGAGTCCGGACTCAACTGACCTATTGGCTCTCACCTTCCTTTTGCTTTGCCTTACTTTGTGCTCCCTTTTGGGGATGCTAAGCGTTCTCAACACGAGGCGGAGCTTTTCCTACTTCATTTTATCATGATTAGTTTTTATGTTCACCCGCTCACCGCCGCTCACGAGGAAGCTCAGGTCACTAGAGGAGATGTCCGTCAACTAAGGCCGAGATCCCTTATCCCCTCAGACTCAAGGACATGAGGCAAACATGAGGTGCGCGCGCATCACTCCAACAAGTACTGGTCCGGAGGTATCCTGTCAAGTTACTCTTATCCCGCCCGCCATGAATCGCAAGCCATGGAAGTACTCTCTCGAAAGGACCTATGCAGGGCTCCACCAGGACTCTGTTAGTTGCCTAGCGTTCTCTCCCTGTGGACAATTCTTGGCTTCGTGCGGTAAAGGTCGTGTCTGCATTTACAGCGTATCGCGTTCGAAAGTCATTCGGTATTATGATATCGTGGATGCATCCCCAGTTGCTTTAACGTGGGGGGATACTGCAGACGACCTCTATGTTGGCTACAGCGACGGTCACCTCTGGCAGTACCAGCGACCAACTCAAGGTGGTGTGGGTATTCTTAGGCGTCTTCTCATTCTATCATCTAACAAGTACTCTAGCTTAGAAGCATGCTTGCACGTTTCTTCTCATCGGCTGATATGTGGCAGTTTGGGGTTCTTGAAGGTAGTATCCTAAAGATGACTTGGGGTTCACGAAGTAGACATCTCTTTGTCGCCCACGGACCTTCTGTGACTGTTCTCCGGCCTGTTACAAAGCGTGCGTATTCTATCATCTGCACCCTATAGCGGCTGACAATTTATAGTTGCCTGGGATATCGTCTCCGAGCTGGATGAACCAGAGCTTCCGTACACGGCTTTGGGATTCCAACCGCCAGCTCCATGCCCTGTGGGGATGCACGTCTCTGGGCGCAGGAATCAAATCATCGTAGCAGATAGAGACTACGGCATAAAGTAAATTTTGCATTTTCTCCTTAATAAACGCCCACGCCCTTTCCAGCTGTTATGATTTCAGTAATATACGCGGTATAAAGTGCTGGGATATCGCTCCAGGTAATCGAATGTGGGCATCTCTCATAAGTTCTCTTCTGCGCCTTAAGGCTTACGGTTTTCCTTAGCGGCATGTCCGATGTCTCCCATGATTGCACGACACTTGCAGCATGGAATTTGAAAGACGGTTTGGATATTTATACGCTATCTCCGTCCATGCGCAAATACAAGGAGACCATCAATCTTCACGACAATCTTGGCGAAAACACGAACGTTCTTCTGGACGTTGTCTTCATCCATGACGATTTCGACCTCTTGGTTGGTAGTAACGTTGGCCAACCAGTCATCGTCAATTTACGAAGTCATCACGTCATTCAAAGGCTAGAACATTCGCCAGGTATGTAACCCTCTCCTTGAGCATGACTTTCTTTCACTGCCATGTTCAATTCAGTTAACTGCATTGTATCGGTTGTGGTGAGTCGTCGGACGCTCCAGTGGTAGCGATCACAATCCATAACTTATGTGCAGGCGTACACGCAGCTAGGAAGTCGACGATACATTGCTACCGCTGATCGTGAACTGGGAACGGAAACTAGAGTTAAATTGTGGGTAGCAAAGACAGACTCTCCGTTCTGGAATTTCATTTCTGTTAGTATCTCAGTCCCTCTCAACTGCTTTTGCTGATGTTACGTTACGACAGCGAATACTAGATGTATTCAGACGCGTCCGGAAACAATTAGGCACCTTACTGCTTATCTTAATCGTCGTGTTGGTGGATCGGGTCATTATTCAGGAGGGGCTTTGGAGTTGGCGAAGTCAGCCGGCTCTGTCTTTTCTTGCCGCCCTTGTGAACCTTGCAGAGGGCGTTCGAGACTTGGGTACACATTTTATGGACGCATCCGTTGTGCCGGAAACATCTCCGGCTGTAGCTACATCTACATCCTGGTCAGCCAAGCTTAAACTCAGCCAAGTTTAAACTTTAGAATCAATATATCCTGCATGCCAGACGATTGTCGCATAGTATCTACTTCTTAACGCGCGCTGGGACTACTTGGTACCGGATATTCCACCAGGCGTTCCATCATGTGCCGCTGTTGACGAGTGTACGGAGTAGGCGGCTGCAAAGTGTGCCGCTGTTTATTACCCCTATAAAAAAGCAAATCCGGACAACATCCACAAATACATTCCTGAATCATGACCACTCAGGCCGACCCAAGAAGCATACGCCACCAACGATTATTCTACGAAGTTGACTATGCGAACAATACAATATGCATTGCAGAATCGGATGGTAAGTTACACCTCCTCCACTTAGACTTGATGACTATTCCTCACAATCTGTGATAGATTCTCCGCATCAAGAGGTTCCGCACCGACACAATGCTATAGCTGAGTATGGCGTGCCTCTCATGCTGATCCAATTTCACTGACTAGGAGAAGGAATAGCGGGGCCGACTTTCCATCAAACGCGTACTTTGTCAGTGATGCAGTTTTGGATCGCATTCCACCTGTGGTTTCTGGACCGTACAAGGCATCGAATGCTACATATTGGACAACTGCTGCCAGTGGAAATTTAGCCGGGCCTCCAGCGCCAGCCCAAGGCCAGGATCCCGGTCATGTCCTGGTGCATACAAACACTCTTACAGGAGATCGGCAGGTGTGGGTGTTGAATGTTGAAAGGAATTGGATGGTGGTGCCGGGCAATGATGTGAAAGGAGGAGGCCGTGGATTTGCACATCCTGTCAAGCCTGACGCTTGGTTTAAGCTGGCTAAGGGCGGAAAACCATCATGGGTTCGCTGGGATACATTGCGACGCCAGGGCTTGGTCTTGACCCGTGAAGCACGCGTCGGGTTCGGAGATGACGCGTCCAACCAGAACAGAACGCCGAGGCGAAGGCTAAGGCCGCAGCCATTGTAGATACATGCCTTGTTTGAGCTCCATCATATCAGATTTCATAGAAGCGGCGAAGTGCAGCAAGGCGTGTGAAGATGATCGATTGATCCAACACCTCACCCTGGTTAGTGTAAAAATATTATTTCGACTAGTCCTTCATGGCAAGCATGAGGGCTTCGTTCTACAAGGTCCGTTTCTCTAGTGCGCAGAGTTTACGCGCAGCTTTATATATCAGGATCGGACATCCGGATTCCGGACACTTTACTGCGACATCTATGGCCTTCGGTTTCACACATATCGCTGCCTGGATGCTTGACGTCTTGCAAAGTTCCTTTACTTGGATAGACGAGATATCGCTCAGAGATGTCATACTCATTGGTGGCCTAATCGCATTCTGTACGTCAATGTTTCGCATGCAATGTGCACTGTACTCAGCCGTGCTTTAGTCAATAGGGCGACCATCATGAAGAGCATTCTACCTTGGCATGTATCGCTATCGTTCTTTATTATATGCTGACATACGCTCTAGGATAACTTTCTTCTTTTCGGCAGTGCTGGCAATCGGTAGCTTTCTCTGGAGATTGCTGTCTAGCGTTCTATACCCTATTTGGTCATCGCTCAGAAAGCGCACATCGTTTCTTGACTCGGCTTGGTTGTCTGTCAAGATGCGGCTCCCATTGTACTGGCGGTGGTCTAGTCGTGGTGAGTGTCTCCTTCTTTGACGTCAACGATCAAAATCTTAGGAAATCATATATATAGCAGAACTAGGTGTCGACTACCTGCAGGCTCTGTACATGCGAGACAAGGCATACGGAAGCATCATTGCTGTCCGAAAGAAGACGAAAGCTGCTATTGCAGACAGTATTGAAGATCGTAAGTCGCACGCCCGACTGTGGAACGTTCAAGTGAAGTCTCGTATGTCCTTAGCACAAACCCTTCCTTCTCGATCTCATTGTTACTCAGGCGCATTTATATTCGACAACAATCAACGTTCTACTGATTGGGATGCTCGACTTCACTCTCTTCTTTCACCGGCGATCCAAACATTCCTCGACGACTTTGCTAGCAAATTAGCTGTTCATCTCCATAAACTGCTTCCCGAAATGTACGATAGCGGTGTTGACCGATTTGACAATGAGGTCGCTCTTCTTATTGCTCATACTGCCATCCTGACGGACTTGATACCTCTTCTCAATACGACTTTGTTGCAGCTGGAGGATCGCTGGGCGCACTCCCATTCTTCGCTTGATCGGGAGATGATTCGCACATGGATTGACGACGTCTTCAAGCCGGGTCTTACAACTTGGATGGAAACAATTGATTTGCCAGGTTTGTCCTCTATATATTCGCAGGCTGCAACTAATAGCGCGACAGGCCAAATGGTGCCGCCTACACAAACCGCCTCGGCATGGGGTAAGTCCTCTATATATTATGTTGATTGCGTCTTTACTCTCCAGTGACAGAGGAGGCCAGCTCAGGGCGTATCATGTCTCCGACTACTTCATTGAATACTGGATCCTTGCTACATCCAGCCTCGTCTAGTACGGTAAAGAAAGAACCAACACTGTTATCTGTGCTGCCGCAAACTGCATCCACGATTGGTCTTACAAAGGACGTGCTTCCGCCTTCTACACCTATCCAGTATGCGGCCCCGACGATGCTGTTTCCTCCATCTCCCACAGTTGCAGCAGAGATGAGCGGTAGCGACGCTATTTCGGAGCCTGCAGTGCGGTCTGTATCACCCTCGATGCAGCGTAGATCAACTACAGTATCGTTCAACGACCCGCTATCTGATGTTGAAACTGACTCAGAGACGTCTGGTAAGCTTTATTCGTATATTTCTTCTCCGCCACCTGATGCTCTATAGCTGCGCCAACTTCACCTCCGATTTTCTCGAACTCCGGTAATACCCCAAGTCAGTGGATTTTAATCGCATATGTGTTTGATAACTTATTTTTTGGTAGCTGTTGCCAGTGAGGCGCTGAGTTAACTGCTACTTTGAGACGTACTTGGTATATATCACAGCGTGTAGATTATAGCTTATTCAAATTCGAAGTCACATCGTACTCTCAGTGTAGAGCGGTTGAGCAATTTGCCATGTACCGTGTATTGAGAGGCATGAATTCTATAAAGTCTCAAGTTCTAAACGGTAGGGGATATCGCCAAAGCAGTACCATGTCCTGGAACACGGTAGGTAATCATTCCTACAAACGCCATATTTGTATTGACTCTTATTAGCGACAGGTAACGACCATGCAACAGGCGGGCGCGCTTACCAGAGAAATGCAAGTACAGCAGATTCCTCCACAAATTGAGGACCTTCGCATTGATCTCACGCGCCCGCTATCGTCGCGGACTACTCTTGCAAGTCTGTTTCAGCTCCTTCGTGACGCATCTCCCAAAATACTCGTCTTCAATATCCGCCTTTCTCCTCATGCATGGGCTCCTAGAATTCCTATAATGCCCCAATTGGTATCCCTGCAAACAACTCTCTCACACGCCCGCCTCGCACGCTTCCTCAGGGATCCGAGTGCCGCGCCACATTTAGCAGACTTACGCATTGGTGCATGCAGTCAGACTGGTATTTGCCCCTTTCACTCACTTCCTGTCATGGGAGACAGGACCAGATGCTATTTCATAGCTGGCCCCCCCGTGTGTGTCGCGTATCTACTTTCGAAACTTCCATTCCAAACAGCCTCCCTCTGCTTTCCATGCGGTGGGGCACCAGGTGTCTTGGGGAGTCCCCTTCTCCCTCTGCAACTTCTCTATCTCCAACTCAAATTCGACCTTCATCGCATTCCACGAGTTCTATCAAGCGTACAGCAACTACTGCTTCTGAACAACGTAGATTCATTGCAGATGATCGACGTATCTCCATCGGTACGTGTCCAAGCGTTGTCTACTGCATATCTCCGGTAGCTTACAATGTGCAAGGTTCAACGGTTGGCACTTCCCTGGCAGGACACTACATCGTGGCGTAATGAACTAGCCCTGATGGAGCGTGTTCGTCGCATTGATATCATATCTACATCTGATTTCCCCATTCCACGTCTACCCATCTGGGCAGGGGAATGGATGTATCGTGAAACTGGAGAGAAGAACTTAATTGAGGTACTGTATTTCGATTGTGAGAACTACTTTAGGGCGTTTCGCTGGGATCGTATTGAGTCCAGGGTTTATCGAGTGCCAGTGTAGATTATAATTTAAAAAGAGGGTTCAGATCATATACCTGAGCCTGACAAGTTTGACCTTCGAGTCCCTGAGAATGTGGGGCGTCCAAGGTTCTGACCTGCTTGGTACCGAGGTTCGACGGTGCTGATGCGATCGATGTCCCGGATCGATGTCCGGATCATGCGATCGATATCCGGATCATCTCATTTTAGAAAATTTGCCTCCGCTTTAACCTGTACTCTGCATGTTCAGGTTTGAAGACTATTCTCTGCATCAGACTCCAGCATGGGACTGCCGCACGGACAGATTAAGAAGTGCGGAATACGCGACACATGTACGCAGCATGTTTTACTCTGGTATGTTCCAAGGCCTTAGCTTTATAGAATGGCCTCGCTGGATAAATACGATAAGTACAAGCGAGAAAACTCTATCACATCTTACAAATGCTGCCCAATATCATTGATCACGCTATCCGTCTGGGCGAATCGGTTGGTCTTTCAAGAATGCTAAAGCCTGTGCTGACTTGACTATATAGCCTCTAGTGGCGTCTGCCGCGATTGCGATCATTTCGTTCCATGCACTTTACGTCGCCAGTGTAACCTGGAGCGGTGTTTTCGACCTGATTGGCTTACGTCGCGGCGTGTCACACCTGACTAACATGTGGTTAATTGTTCTGGTCTGTGTCTCCATCTACGTTCCGGAAAAGTCTATGCCTGGGCTCTCCATCGTCCTACTGTCCCTCTGCAATGCATCGGCCACGGCATGGTCGGTTCCGGCGCGCCCACGTTTTATCCTTTCACCGCCGATAGTATTCGCGATCTACGTAGTTCACATTCTGCATCTTCTAGTCGCAAGAACTGTCATGGTATTACCTGCATTCGGCTATATTCTTGCTTCATCCTGAACCTCTGATCTATAGACGTCAAGAACTCTTAACTTGTGCGAAGGATTGGAGGGCGGTCTCTGTGATGAGGCCTTTCGACGCACATTTCGACGAACAGTATGCCCAACTACCTTTCATATGCAATAATATTCAACATGTATCACAGATTAACTACTCGCTGGGCATCGCAGCTATGAGCTTTGGCCAGGATGTCATGAGCGGTGTTATTCGCCTTTATCCGATCACATTTTACATCCGTCAATACCAGGCCGCCTATGCTGTCATGGTACTTGTGAGTTCTCTTTGTCTTTGTGCTGAAGGATCCTTAGGCTTATAATCACATTTAGGGTGTTTTCACATATGTGTATGCATCTGTTATTCGAGACGCGTGTATGTCGCTTGTTGGGGCACTTTACGAGGCTCTTCTAGCTCTCGAGATCGCCATTCCCGCAGGGCCTTCTGTCTTTCATGATGGGACAGCCTTAGAGTTTTTATCGGTGCAGTCCATTTCACACGTGTGCTCCTGCATAGCAGGAATGGCTGTCGTTGTGAGTCGCTTGTTCATTGTATCACAAAATACACTCACAGCCTGTCAGGTCTTGAGTTCCGCCATTCGAGAAGGGCCGTATTTGCCAGAGGCCGTTATATTTCTGTTGCTGCTAGCTCTCCTCATTGTCAGCTTCTGCGTAAGTGTCTGTCATTACGAACGAGATTGAAAGTACAAAATTCATTATGACAGGGCTGGGCTAACTCCGCTGTCCTCAAAAATGAAGGAATGTGTTACAGAGAAGTCGTGCCGGTGTTCATGGCGACTATTGGAGGGGTACAAAAGTTGCTCAGAATCCTAGGTGTTGCTTATCGAGTTCCCTAGGCTGGCACATCTCTCATCATAAGCGCCGCTCTGGATCATGTAGGCAGGCAGCTACAGCTTCACCAGAAGGTCCTTATCGGCATGGTAAGCATAACGCCCGGGCATTAAACCGATATAACAATTATTCCGCAGACACTGGTCGCTTTTCCGGCACAGTATCTTTCCTTTGAGATGTTCGAAGGTCTTAGGAACCTGCGCGTCGAGGAGAGCTTTGCGCTGTTGACATTTAGTCTGGTCCTTTTTGCCTGTGTAAGCGCACAACTGCTCGATGGCTTCTTATATCTGATTAATAACAGATTCTTCGGGGAGTCTATTGGAGCCGTTGGGCAAAAGGCCCATCCAATTATCTCATCTGCCTTCTCACTTTGTGGCCACTCTCGTATGTCATGATGTTCTGCCTAATGGCGCGTCGGGAAGAGCATGCGAAAGAGCAAGTATTGCACCATCGCGCATTTTACGTGGAGCGCGGCTGGTTCTTTGATTAATCCCTTTTCCATTCCTCAATTTCTGCTTATGTACATTGTCTATATGTACCTTTGAATATCTTCTGCCTTCAATGTCACTGTCAAGTCGTCCTATACCCAGTCGCTGCCTTTGTCCGCAGTACATCCGGTGTAGAAGAAGTCATAGAGAACGTAGCCTTCTGAATTCAAAGTTGTCCATCATGCTCATGCAGAGCGGCTCGTCGCCTTTTTGCTCCCACCGGCCAGCTGGGCGCAAAATCCAACGTCGTCTCAGCAGGCCCTGCAGAATCGCCAGCGCCAACGAGGTTGATCTACGGTTAGCGACAGAGAGGGAAGACGTGACATATGACACGTTCATCATGCAGCCAATGACACCATCACTGACAACGCTCTAGAACCAGGTGAACTCCACCCACTCCTCGCGGCGACGCCACACATCCAATTCCACCAACTAGTTCTCCCCATTCGGACTGGATGACGATGCGGATCTGCATGTCCTCGAAATCTAGTGCCGGAATTATTTCCGAACAAGGAACAAAAGTACGTTACCTTTTTCCGTCATGTTCAAAAGTTGAACATGACTGTTTAGGGGATTACGCGCCACTTTCACCAGGCGGTGCCCAAAGGACGGAGCAAGTCATCTACAAGAGTATCTCAACATCGACTCCCATGGCCTGACCCGCACGCTCGTCGACTGAACTCCAGAATCGGCCGCGCGAACTCCTCCTCGTCGACTTTTCGGACGCGCAGTGTTCCAAATTGGGGACATTGACAGGGAAAGTCGAGAATGATGTAAATAGTGTTTATCGATGCAGATCCAGATCTGGCTGAGGTCCCTGAGCCGGAAAACCGCGAAAAAAAGTAGAGGTACGTACTACTCACTGTTTATACTCCTCATTCATTAGTAGCCTAACGACGGAACCAGGGCTTCCATAAACAAGTCCGAATCCTCAGGAAACGACAGTGGTTCCGTACTTGACCTCGAGGATGAAGCAAGTGCATCCAAGTCAGCGAGCATGTGTTCCGACTTCGTCGCCGCCGTGGACAAATTCAACATCCTTCATAGAGACATCATTGCGGAAGTGTCGGTCGTAGGAGCTGCGTTCACCGCCTGTGACGGCGCTAGTGATGAAATGTGAGATGATCCGGGTAGTGCGCCACGGCCAAAGAATTCACCATCAGGTACGTACCTTGTTCAATTTCAGAGAAGTCTGCGGAATGACATCGGATTAGAATCGCCATTTGTCTCGTCTTCTTCGTGCTCGCTCTCAGAGGTGTTGAGAAAGCTGGCGATGAAGTCGGGGTTGAGGTCGGAGATACAAAGTCGATGTGGTGATTCAAGGATGCGTTTTCGGCACCTTATGCGCACCGAGCAGGTAGAAAAACAGTCGAATACCATTTGCTACTGTACATGTAGACATACCCGTTATAATATAGAACAGCGCTGAGAAATCTAAAATTCATTATGAGAATGAGCTGGAGGCTGAGAATGGAGGACAAAATACCTTTGAGATCAAGCAAGATGACTGTTAAGCACCGTCGCAGATGTCCCAACGATGATACCGGCACCCTAAAGCACTACAAGACCGCCAAAGAGCCGCACTAGGTTCCTGGACACAGGGTTTCCATGTCAGTAAAGATCAAACTTACCATAGGGATCCGCTCTCATCATGGCACACGGTTACATCGTTACGTGGATATCGGCATCTTGAATACGTCGCCACGAAGGGGATACAAAAAACCTAATTCGCAGTGAACCGAAAACA